>CABFOQ010036080.1:14408-41587 GCA_900660455.1 Gephyroberyx darwinii
CCCTCCCACACATGCTACTCCCCCAACACACACACACACACACACACACACACACACACAGTAGCTAGGTGTGTGACAGCTGTGGAGCCTTGTCTTTATTCACCACCACTAATTGAGCTTGCATCTCAGCTCTCAGTTCATCCTTGAGTGTCAATGAAAAAAACCCTCCAGATTATTGCAGAGGGTATCTTTTATTGTGTTCTATCTATCTTGTTCTATCCATTCATAGTTCACTTTATTGATTCAAGGTGAAAGATGAATAGCAGCAGCATACTGTTTGAATAAAAATGTGTGCAGCAAAATAACCAACCTTTGAAATGATTGCTTTTTCATGTGCTATGGGACTCATTTAACAAAGTATGTCGCTCTGGTTCCCTCTAGTGTTGTAGCAGAGAGTGTAAAGTAAAATAGAGTTTAGCCCCCACCCCACTCACTTCCACTATTCTGATGATAATTTAATTTACACCGGCCTGATGAAAGGCTTATGATTGATCTTGATAAAAATGTCTCAGATTTATGGATCAGTAGATCACATTATCATCCATTAGGCAAAAATATGGATTGTCCTGTATCAACATTATGTTTTCTTATCAGTCTTATCAGTTTGTGTGTTGTTTTATCCCTGTCTGTAATCCAAAGTTCCTGTACAGGAAAATAAAGATTTCTATTATTTAACTGAAATGTATTACATATTTAGATAAAACTTGATCAGTGCCGTGTAGTTTCTTTGATTTTTGTCAGCTGAACAGAGGAACATGTTGACTGTGACCCCCAGCCAGCAGATGACGATCAGACTCTGCATCCATCACCTCGCTTCAAAAAGACCCTGGTGGAGGAGCAGAGGAGGTCAGAAATAAGGAGCTCTCACTCTGCCCCGATGTCTTTGGAGACCAGAATATGCTGTCGCTGTGTTGTGGTAAACTTGGGGGATGCAGTAGTGATCATAGGGCGCAAAGCACATTTGCATCTGAAATGTGTAATATGATGAAAGAGGAGTTGGAAGAGACTGTCACTCAATGTGTCATTATATCAAATGATGTTTCTAGAGACATTATGGTCCTCTCAGTGTTGGCGTCAGTGTTGGGATCCCATTTGACAGTCGTTGTGTTCTTTAAAATGGGTGCAAGCAGAAATATTACATATGTCTAGAGATATTACATACACATAAAATTCATATCGAGGGTCCAAGGTTAGGGGGGTGTAGTGTGCCATCATTTATTGTTTTCATAATGTTACAAGACACGAGGGAAACAGTATTTTTTTGTGGATTCTGAAATATTTGTGGCTTGTGGTACATATTTGTGGATTGTCTCCTGTGAGTTACGGATTTCAAAGTCCAATAAAAAAAATCCGGACACTTGAGAGGATTGCCGGAAGATAGCGCGACCACGAGAGCAGACCGGAAAGAGAACTTTGACAGCAGTAGGCGGAAATCATCCTGAACGGTTCCTGTCGCTGTTCTTTCTAAAACAACGACAGCAGCATAATGCGGAAAGAGTGTGATCAGTTTTATATAAACTGGGTCAATCACTGTGAACCACACAGTCCCACTTTGTGGAGTGTGCTGTGACGAGGCTGGTCACCAGATTGCAAATCCATGAAAGGACGGCCAAACCATGGAGAAACGAGAGCAAATGAAAAACACCCTCCAGCTCAGCATAGACACATTTCAAGACAAGCTGTTTGGTTTAAGCCGAGATATCTGGAGCTGCCCGGAGCTCGCATACAACGAGAGGCAGGCTCATGACAGGCTCGTCCGCTTCTTCTCCGAGGAGGAAGCATGGAGTGTTGAAAGTCACTACAAACTGGCGACCGCATTTCGGGCCACTTGGGGTCCATTTGGTGGCAGGGATGGGGACCGGGTTTTGAATGTAGGGTTTCTGTGCGAGTATGACGCTTTGCCGGGTATCGGACACGCTTGTGGGCACAACCTCATAGCTGAAGTAGGTGCTGCAGCTGCACTGGGACTGAAAGGCGCATTAGAAAACCAGTCAGACCTTTCTGTCCGTGTTAAGGTAATGGTCAGCAGAGATGGACAAAAATACATTGAAACATTTGGATACCAAATACATGCCCGTTAAATCTATCAAAATAAGTTACAAATTACTGGTGTAAACAAATGTATGTAATTGAAATATATGTCATTTGTATTTTGAAAAAATACACGAATTGAAATTCTGGCATTAACATTTGACCCACAATAACACTAGAAGTGCCCACGCCCATCAGAGTTAATTTAACACTTTTAGATAGTTTTGAACAGCCACCCCAGAGTCAGATCAGCTATATGAGTGGACAAACAACTCATCAATCAACACTTCAACTCCAAATAATTTCCCGAAATGTCTATGGAGAAAATGAATGGGAAATTTACTTCCAGGGCCTCAAAAAAAAGTATTCTGAAAAATATGTGAGATGTATATTTTTCAGTAATTGACTTATTGTAACAGTAAGTGTGGGATGACTGACCTGCATGAGTTGATAATTATGTGACTGATCATGTATACCTGCTGACTGAATCGTATTAAACACTGTGATCCCAGGTAACTGTTCTGGGAACTCCTGCAGAGGAGGATGGAGGAGGAAAGATTGACCTGATCATGGCTGGGGCTTTCGCTGACACAGACCTCGTCTTCATGGCTCACCCAGCGCAGTACGATGCTTCATTCCTGCCCTGTGTTGCACTCAGAGAGTAAGTTCTTCCTGCTCTGTGTCGTACAAATTGTACTGACTGTGTTCTCTGTGTCCTCTCTCCTTTTCTCCCTCTCCATGAGTTCTCTAACCTCAATATATTGCTGAGGTGATTTAGATTTGGCCACTTCCCCAGACGGACTCTAAACCTCTATTTTGATGTTACATAGCATGACAGTGAAGTACCATGGGAAGACATCTCATGCATCTGCATACCCTTGGGAGGGAGTGAACGCTTTGGATGCTGCTGTGCTGGCCTATAACAACCTCTCTGTCCTCAGGCAGCAGCTCAAACCAGACTGGAGACTCCACGGTGAGGACAGAGGATGAATAGGCAGAAGTGGAGTTATAGAAGTTGTGATGATACTACATTTAGCTTCATTTCCTAACTATTATCATTGGTTCTTGAAGTCATGAGCCGTTCTCAAGAATAACTGTCTGATCGTTATTACAAATTATTTCCTCTGTGTGTCATCTTTATATTATTGTGAAATTATAAAAGTAACACTGTTTATACCACTCACTGTAAGACTCAGGCTATCCAACAGGGATGCATTGTCACCAGTAGTATCAAAGATTGGGAGGATAGCAACTGGAACTTATCTGCCAAGTGTAACATTTCAGAAAGCAAAGCCATTTTCTGTTTAGTAATTGTAATGGGTCATATTGGTTCTGGTAAAGGTAAAGGTACTTGGCTGTGAGAGAGTGGTATGGATCCATCCCTACGTCCTTCATCATAACACTTTTCCAGCATCCTGTCTTGCACATTTCCTCTGTTTTCTTCACTACAGGCATAATCAAACATGGAGGGGTGAAACCCAACATTATCCCGGCCTACACTGAGTTGGAGTTCTACCTGCGCACGCCACTGATGAAGGATCTTTGTGACCTGAAGGCCAAAGCAGAGGCTTGCTTCAGGGCAGCTGCCGTGGCAACTGGTTGCCAAGTAAGCTTCCTTAAAAAATACTTTGTCTTGTGTTTGCTTTCCTCTCAGTGACTCCCTGATTTCCAGATTAAAGGACTACACTGACATTGTGTGAAATTGGCTGATTTGGTTAACTTACCTTTTACATTATGATAGGAGTACCATCAATATCATCTCGCTGGTAGATATCTCTGTCCTGTGTCCTGCTACCATGTTAGCATACAGTACGTTAAGTGCCCATAGGAGACTAGTGTTATCGAGTATTTTCTTTTTCTGCCAATCTTCCCGTCACATAAAGGGTAAGTTGACCAATGAATACATTTCCCAAAAAGTACCAGACATGGTAAAAAAAAAAAAAGATTGATGTCATAGCAAAGAAATACAGTGTTAGAGTTGACTCTGCTGTTATTTAACATCTTCCTTAACATATTTGTATAATTATGCCCCAGTGCTGTTACATAATGGACCATTGCCCTCTGGCTGGTATTTCATGGTGCCTGCATTTAAAACAAAGATAACTATAGGGATGTTTGTAAACTGCACTGTATTTACACTGTATTTAAGCACTTTGTACAATTTGTATATTTTACATTTTATATAGAATTGTAATCTCCTACACTGTTGTGATCTTGTACATTATATTTTAGTGTATGATTTTACTTTTTTTTATAACCAACAAGTTTTTCCCTGGTGGGACACTAAACATTGATTGTTTGATTGATTGATATTATCTTTAGGTGGAGATAACCTACCCAAACCATGCCTACTCTAACATTCTGCCTAATGCCACACTGATAAACCTCTATGAAAATAATGGGAAGGCTCTAGGGATCCAATTTCAAGTGGAGCCAAATAACTTCTCTGGTAGGTAAAAATGTACGATTTGTCAGTATAGACACCATCAGGGTTCTGTCACGTGCAAACCGCCTGGACCTCTACCTCTCTGTTTCTCTCTCCCTGACACTTTTTCTTTCTGTCTTTGCTGTTTACTGGCAAGTGAAGCAGAAATGTCCTCAAAAAAATCTCTATTTTAAGGAACAGGAGAATAGTAAAACATTGTAATTTACAACTTGAAGGCAACAGACCCACAACAGAGTGCATGTATTTTATCTTGCAGGTTCCACTGACTTTGGCAACCTGTCATTTGTAGTCCCTGGTATTCACCCTTTCTTCTACATCTGTTCTGAAGCAATGAACCACACTGAGGAATACAATGAAGCAGCAGGTACAGCACAGGTCTCTTGGGAACTGATGTGTTCTTGCAGAAGAAATGTACCTGCATTGCGATCACCTGACAGACATTTCTGGCCATCTCTTTTCAGTTCACTTGGTTTGTTTGTTCCATTCCTATTCATGCTTTGTTTTTCTTCTCTCTTCCCTTTCCTGTGCCAGGAGCTGAAAAGGCCCAGTTGTACACCCTGAGGACAGCCAAAGCCCTGGCTATGACAGCTGTGGATGTGCTATGCTGCCCTGATCTGCTGATGCAAGTGAGAGAGGATTTCACCCTGGCCAAACTGAAACAGGAGGAGAAATGACTTAAAGGCAGTGATGCAGTGTTATAGCTCCATACTAAATATATCATATAAGCAACAATTAATATAGTAAATGATACGTAATTAATATAGTAAATGATAAGTAAATGGCCATACGTCTGATCTGCTGATGCAAATGAAAGAGGACTTAACTCAAACAGGAGTAGAACTGGCTGAAAGGCAGAGGTATTGCTCTAAACTTGGACTTGATTCAGACTGCGTAAAATTGCACAGATCTTCTGCAAATTCAGACATGCATGTTTGAGCCGTTCCTAAACAGACTTGGCTTATTCAGTGCGCATGCTAAGGTTTTTGGGGGCATGCTTTCCCTTGCACACAGATTTATCCCAAACCTTGGCTTCTTTGTTCTTTTTTTGATCCTTTTCATGTCTTTCTGCTGACATATCACCTTTAAATACTGTGCGCCTTTAATTTACTGAAGGATGACAGTACGTAAAGTTTGAATTGGCAACACGCCCTTGCGACATTACTTGAAACAGAATAGAATATACTTGATATGATATAGGCTATTCTACACTTTAGCCTGTAAGAAATCACTGAAAGAGTTTTTGATATGAAGAATAATGTTATATCAAAAGATGAGATTCTTAATGACAGCTGCTTTATACTCATCTCCCCCACTGTGCAATTGCATTTTTTTCTGTTTTTGAAATCTGTTTTTGTGTTGCTCTGCATCCTGATGGTCACAAAAGGAATCCAGTATCTAATAAGTGCAGAAGCTTTCATTTACTCCAACATTATGTATATATGGATATATGCAGAGAGATAAGACAAATGCTTACTTCCTCAGCACCTGACAGCCAGCTGTCACCACAGGGTGTAAGTTTTTGTTCAAGTGCCACACAGTCTGAATCTGTAGTCACAAGTTTATTTTTAGTAGATGAAAGCAGGGTTCAGTTCAAAGTGTTCCAATCCATTTGTACAAAATAAATTAAAGTATTACATGCAGAGAGTTGAATGTGTAGTGTTCTGGTTGTGTCGCTTCATTCCACGCAGTGTTTATCTCTGCTTAAATAAATTTCTCATTTTCAGAAAACATCACATTTATTAAACATCTTTGCCCATGTAACATCTTTCCAGAGTTGTGTAATAATAATTTCTTTTTTTTTGGTTGTTAAATTGTCATATAAACTGCCCAAAAATATTTGTAATGTACATCCTTTGCTTAAGTGAAAGGCAATCTACCAGATATTACTGTATTAAGCTAAAAAAAAAAAAAAAAGACATTAAACTATCAACTAATAGGTAATAGTGAAGCCTCACAACACCGAACAGAGGAGATGAGCTTCAGTTGTATAAAAAAAATATTGACAATAAAAATACAAAATACCATATTCAATATGTTTTGGGTTTTCTAAACATTTTTTTTTTTACATTTGCTTAAATGAATATTGGTATTTTTCTTGTTTACTAAACCTTGTCATGTCACACAACCGCGATACAGTGGCTTGACAGCAAAATAATTGCATTGATACAAAGATCACAAGAAAATTGAGAACATCTACTGAATCATACTACAGTGCTGTAAAAGGAAACTTCAAGATAAAGAATTACCTGACTATCAGATTTTGAGATTTTCATGGATTGTCAAGGCTACTACTAGTTCATATAAAGGGGGAAGGGGCTCTGTGTGTACATTGGCAACGTCCGAGATCCACACCTTGAGGAAAGGTGATGTGAACGTACAGCGTTTCTTTTCTTAGTGTTGTTGTTGTAGACTGGAGGTCGTAACGCCCTCCGCTGTATGTGTTGAGCATCACTGCATGGAGAACTGAAAACACAGCTGAGTCACATTGCACATACTGTGTCCATATTTGTGTTCACCTATCTGCAGGACACCTGGGTGCGTTTCCGTTCAAGTGCATTTCCATCAGCAGCACTGCACTTTCTAACCCTGAAACCAAGTGATTTGATGGAGTGACAAAACCATTGACGATGACAATCCTTTTTTTTTTTCTTGAACACATCACAGATCATTTTCAAATGGATCAGTTTTAAGTGGCTGGGTCAAGAAGGCAAAGGTCCCCATGCATCTTACAAGTAGTCTCTCTATCTCTGCATCCTCAGTGAAAAACCTCCTGGGCAATGTCATCTCTCTTGCTCTCCACATATGAACCAAGTTATTGGAGTCCCATTGTAGATTCCAGTGTCCAAGATAGAGAGCACGCCTCCCTCACCCTCAAAGATGATACACCAATGGGTCCAGGGTTATGAGTAGATGGACCAGTAGATGATGTTAAAGAGAACGTACGCTCCAGGGAAGAAGACCCGCGAGTACTTGTCTATAGCGTGGGTATCTATCCAAATGTTCACATAGCCCCGGGATGGCTTCACCTGGCCTGTGATCTGGGGGTCATTCAGTGCCACCTGGGCCAACATCCTCTCCTGGCGGCCACCGTTCTCCGGCATCCCATAATTCCCTGTAGTGTTGATATCCATAGACCCGTAGCCTGTGATTTGCGGGTCAATCATCATCTCGTCGGGGTTACCAATGCCACATGTACACGGCAGCTAGGCGAGGGAAGGGAAGTGGTTAAAAATGCACAGATGAGGACAGAAAACGAGCAACTACAATTGATTCACATTCAATTTTGTTAATTTAAAAAAGATGAAACTTCAAATAATTGAAATGATAATACCAACATACTCATTAGTTTGTCCTCTGAAGTCTAATGCTTTTTTTCACAACGCTCTGGGCCTTTAAATAACTTTGGCATGAAACATTTAAAGACGGATGTTTATGCTGGAAATGTTCCTGAGGATATGTGGGCAATTTGGCTCCATATGCCACAACATTTGGCAGATGAAGAATCGAGGTGCAACAGCAGTATAGTACACAAGCTGTAGTCCCAAAAATAACTTACCATACCCTGAGAGCAGCTTATAAAGTGAGCCAATTAAGAAAATTATCTATCTGTTCACTGGAAATGCACATAAATGAAAAAAATAGCTATAAATGGTAATTAAAAGTAGTTGCTCTTATTTCTACCAATTTAGAAATATTTTGAAAAATACGTCATTCTTGTCCTTCACTGATTTAGAGAGAGCGATTAATGCTTCTATTACATCTTGTCTGGACTATCATAAGTCTCTTTAATCTCACCTCAAAAAGCTGTTTTTTACTATGCAGCAACTCAAATTTCAACAAGAACTAAAAGGAAAGACCATAGGACCCCCATCTTAGCCTCTCAACAGCTTTGACATTATATTGGCTCCCTGGTGAATTCAGGTTTTGTCTTTTCATTTTATTGATAATTCATGAGTCTGACCCAATTTTTGTATCTTAATTAAACTGTATCTTCTTAAAGTCAAAGCAACCAGACATGTACATTTTGGTCACTGAGCAAGAATAAAACTATTTGCTGTTCAAAAGTCTAGATTAAGACTAAAGGTGATGGGGCTGTTGCTAGGCTCCCTCATCTTTGGAACATTTTGCCTGAAAATATAAACCTGGCAATGCTGTGCTCTCTTTTTTTTAGTCTCTGTTGAAAAGAAATTTTTGTAAACTTGTTTTTTTTAATCTTTTGAATGGGAAGCAGCAGTGTCAGACTGTCATCTCTAGTTTCTTTAGTTTCTTTTTCTTAGATCTTTAGTTTTTTTTCTTCTTCTCTTGCTATGTTTATTGTTATGCACCAAACACCAAGTCAAATTCCTTGTATGTGAAAACATATTTGGCAATAAAACTGATTCTGATTCTGAAAATTAGGATTATCTAATTATATGATGGTCAATATATTACTTTCATTTATGCTGCACAAGATGTGGACAGCAATACAGATTATTACATCTGGCTATCTAAACTGCTGCAAAAGAGCATTACACTGGTTTGTAACTGTGAAAGATAGTGAGTAAATATTCTAATCTCAGCACAGCAGGAGTGAAAAAAGATTCACGTTATGGGTTAAGTGTCTTTTAACTGCAGGTAATAAATAGCCAAAGAGAGAATCACCACAATTAACACTTACTCTCTCCCTTAGTTTCCTCTCTTTTCTCTCCTGCACAGTGGAGAGGTAGTTGACCGCCGCGTACTCTATCACCGACAGGAAGACGAAGACAAAACTGACCCAAAGGTAAATGTCCACTGCCTTGATGTAGGAGACTCGGGGCATGGAGGCGTTGACGCCAGTGATGATGGTGGACATGGTCAGCACTGTGGTGATGCCTGGAGGGGATACACACAGGTTAGAGACACCAGCCCTTGTATCTACTGTATTATCATCAGTCTTGGATAGACAGCCAAAATCGACCTATCTCATACTTTATTGATGCGTTCTAATTCCTCAAACTGAATCTGGGCTTTGTCTCAAAGTTAGAGGAACATTTTATCGCAGTGCTAGGTTTCTCTTGAGAAGTCAAGCCCTGAGACGGACAATCTCTTCTACCTAAAGGAACCCTGGCGGGGACGGCCCTGCGGTCAATCCAGAAGGAAACCCAGGACAGCATGACCATCAGAGTAGCAGGGAAGTAGGTCTGCAGCAGGAAGAAGAAGATGTGGCGCCGCAGGGTGAAGTGGATGTATAAACGATTGTACCAGCCTAGGAAGGTGAAATATTGGCAATATTACACACAGAACGTCATATGTTAAGTGTTGATATACCATACAAACAAGTTATCTGGCTATAGGGAGGCTGCAAGGCTTTCTGGTTAGTAGTATTTTTTTTCATTTCAAAGTGAGGATAAAATATTACAGTCTTCATAGCATGACATTTTAATGACCCCAGGGGACCCGACCCCTTAGTTGGGAAAGCTCTACAAAATAAAATGGGATTAAGTGAAGTTGTGACTTCAATTGTAGACTGCACACACACATTTGTTCCATCTGCATAATGGCTACAGTGTACTGTACTTATGAATTACGCTGGTTAGTCTGCTGTGAAGAATTGCTTGTGCTGTGGATTACCTGTGCTGCTGTAGAACGCCAGCTTGGTAGTGGTGTGAAACTTCTGGATGAGGAACTGGGATAGAGATATCCTGTCGTCAGTGTTCAAGGATTCATTACCTTTCTTCCAGTACAGCATTAGGTCATCATCTGTGTACGCATCTGTGTACGCAACAACATAAGAACAAAAAAAGCCAATAAATGCAACATGAAAATTGTATTGTGGAAATAAGGTAAATATTTGTTCACATTTTGATAAATCTACTCACAGCTCTCGATCTCCAACGAGCAGGTTTGGGTATCTAGAGGGAAGCGGCTGAGGTCCATGTTGCACATAGCTGTGACGGTGACTCTGTAGGAAAAACAGCAGTGACACTAAGAGCTCTATACAATTTGATCTGCATTTATTACTGCGTTCTGTAATTATACTGTCACTCACATGGCAATATATGCTGTCCTTTTAAACCACCAGCGAGGGTAAAGCACTTTAAATGTTCAATTAGGTCATTTCGTTAGTTGACCAAAGACAAAGCAAATGGTGGGAATTAGGACTGAACACATTGAATTGCTTGATTTAATCCCTCCAGTGAACCACTGGCAAAGCGTGTGGCATTCTTTGCTGATTACTGCAAAGCTGCCGTATCCATCTGGTACATTAATTGCCATCAATCAGATGACAAAGAAATGTTGTCGGGAAAGAAATGCATTGCGAACATACATTGGAGGTTGACATTTCATTCATGACATTCCTATTGCTACACTCGTCCTCTCAACACGCAGAATTCAGTGACATTTCTTCTGCAGACTTGCAGACCACAGATCAAAGCAGTGACGTTTTCCTGTGTACTGTATCTGTAGTATGTCGCTATGTGAGCTTTGTATATATGTTTTTTTCTTACTTTTCTCTCTGTTATACTGCCTATCTACCAGAGCCAAATTTCTTTTACATCTGTATTGGACAATAAGGTTTTCCATTCTACTCTAAAATCAATTTGCCAGTATTAAAAATATCATACAATTCAGTGAAATAAAATCATACTTGATTGACATTTCAAGGCAATTTTTAGTGACTAAGCACAAAAAAATGCTAGATTCTATTCATCTGAGACCATTTTGAAGGGAACCCATTACTTACAGCTAAGAAAACTAAGAAAAAGGATCAGTGTGCTACCTGAGACTGTAGAGCACGTTGCCATCAGGGTAGACCCTCAGCATGACGTTGTCTGTGGTGGTGTCGTGGATGAAGGACCTCTTGGAGTGGACAAAAAACATGTCAGGAACCCAGATCTTCTTTACTAGGCGACTGTCAAAGGTCATACTCTGGTTGTTGGTGCTAGGGAATGCCAGCCGCTCATCCTTCCAGTAGTGACGCAGATACAGTGTCATAGTGAAGTCCTATGCAGGAGGACAAACAAGATAGGTTGTTGTATCTGTAACGATTTCTGAAGTATAATAGATCACTTTAAAGAGGATGTCTACTCTTGTAAGTTGTAAAAGAGTGGAATTTATTTTCCAAAGATTAGCAATAATTAAAATAGCAGCTGCTTCTTCTTACCATATCCACCTCAGAGATAGTGTCCAGGCTTTCAACCTGAACATCTACCCCTACTGGAATCGGAGGCCCTGAAAGTAAGTGGAGTCAGGTCAACAACGTATACCAAATGCAGAGATGTTTCTGAATTTCTACTCAATTTAATTCGTTTCATTATGGATGTGGCAAAATGTAGAACAGCCAATATGATCAATACAGAGACTATTTCAACCTTTTTTGAAATCATATTCACAAAAGAACAATGGAGCATTGCATGTGACACGACTGTGCCGGGCTGGCCGGGATTCTACTTTTGACCTATTTCAGCCTTTCTACTCTGCGTCATCCTCCCATAGTACACAAATACAATTAGGTCACAATGGATCAAAGTTGATGCTGCAGCGGATGACATCCAGCTCTCCTTTTTATTTCCAGCAGAGTCTCAGAAACACTAGATGGTCTGAATATGACACACCAAAAGGATGCTACAAGGGTGACTCAGTGTGTTTTTATAACAATATTGACAGTCTGTAATATGATTAAAAGTATCTGTGGTTAGATAAAATAATGTTTCATGAATATGACTACCATCATGGCATTTTTTTCTATTTTAATTCAGTTCTTGTGCGTGTGGTCCACGGTTATTTGGCTCAAAAGTTAAATACAGAGATTAAGATAGCTAAAAAGATTATAAATGAAATCATACGCCATTACTCTTTTCTACTGCAGTAAAAACAAAAGCGGGCATTTCTTTATCTAGGCATAATCCTATAGTCTAAAAAGCTGACATTAAATCCCTCTAATATATACATTGATGCAAAAGGATTGTATTCACGCTCTGGAAGTAAAGAACGCAGCTCTGCCTGCTAGAAAGGGAAATTCTGGCACAGCATGAATGCATGAATGGCATCATTAAGGTTTCCAAGGACTATTCGCCCCAAACCAGTGACCAATGGACAGGTCTTGGTCATGATGACAGTTCCCTGCCTAAGTTGATGAACAAAGCTTATGGGAACTGTACTTTTGGAAACACTTTCACTAAACAGCCCTAAACCAGTAACATGCACTAACCTCCAAATGCTGGTCTCATGGTGAAATCATGGTCGTCTATTCTTAGAAGCTGCTCAGATTTTGTCATTGGAGACTTTGTCATGTCTGGACTTCGTTTAAAAATTGGGCTGTAGAAAAAAAGGAAGAGAAGTTGTAACCCTTCAAGGATATGTAATACCTTGCTTCTTATGTCAAATAAAATTAGCAATGGTATTAAATTTATGAATGGAAATTATTTTTCATATTGGCAATGTTTTAACTAGAGATTTTTAAAACTGACCTTCCAGATTTGCGACCTCCACCCCCTTCCATTCTTGAGGTCTCTCTTCGTGACCTGTTAATTAAATACCAGATTTATTTATTTAAAAATAAATCACAAGAACCTCTCACATATGGCACATAGCACAACATTATACAAATAATAAAATGCTGAAATTGTAATCTTCATTAAATTAACTGTTCAATTGGTGTTTTTTTCCCATAATGCTATATATCCATTTTTGAAAGAAATTTTTTTTTTTAATTCAACAGAAGAAATTCAACATAAAATTCAGCTTGAAATTGCTTAGTTAGGATTTCAAAAACACATATCACTCTATTTTCAAAACTTCAACTTAGAATGTGCTTCACTTTCATGCCAGCAATAATTTTGTAGGATTCAAATGGTCTCATTTTAAAACACCAACACGAGAGCCTAGCAATTTTGCCTATTTATATGCCTTTTTTTACACTACTCACTTTCTAAGGAGATCTAATACATCCGGTTACGTCACACACATTTTATCCACAAATCACACAAGGGGCACAAGGGCATTTCCCCAACACATCCAATTTGTAGGAAGCCAGCCCTTCTCTGGTGTCAGTGTTCAAGGGGGTTATATACTTGTCTTTTAGATGTTTTCCAGGCCACGAGTAGAAAAAAAGATGAATTCCCAAAACCCTAAAATGGATTAATAGAGTAGAGCATGCTGTGACAGACAGGGCCACATCCCCGTGACAACAACCACTGATATGGATTGAGGAAAGACCAGAGGCACAGAGAGAGAGCGATAGAGAGAGAGAGAGAAGGGGGGCGGAACGAGATGAAGATTGAGAGAAAAACAGAGCAAATGACAAAGAGAAAAGAGGGTTTTGCTGGGTGCTAACTGCAGTGTTCTGATGGGCAATGGGTGCTACTCCTCTCTGTCCATCCAGCAGCTGGTTCCTAATCCTCTTGGCAGAAATGCCTCTCCAATCCCCTGACTGCCTACGCCACACAACAGACTGCCTGTCTGTACATTGCTCTCTCTGGCCTGCCTCTGTTTCTGCTCTGGAGCTCACCTATACTGTGACCCTATATAGATCGCTGGATGGACGCCATTAGGGGTCATCCCAGACACATTCATGTATGCACCCATGGTACAATGAGTTGCTTTGAATTTATACAAAGCAAAATGTTTTGTTTTTTTCAGTCATATGCTTTAGATGGTTATAGCAATGGTCAGTAGAAGAGTAAAGCCTGTACCCTAGCAATTCAATGTATACATTTTTTACAATGTTTCAATCCAATCTTCATCAGGTCATAATAGTTTAGGTTGCACACACTCCCATATTATATACCAGTATGAATATTATACAAAATACTGTATTGATCTGATGAAAATCCACATTGAATCAAATTGTTGTCAATTAAAGTAGTATGAATGGTGTTTCTGCAGGCTTTACTCTTTTCTATTGTGGCTTACCAAGTCCTGCAGTTATCTTATAGTGGTGGTCAGAATAAGGATGCAACATATTTCTTTGGTATACTGATTCTCAACTCTGCTTGCCCTACACAGATTGTTCTCTATATTCCCCCTTTGCAAGGCATGGAGTAAAACAGTCTGTTTGGAAATCTCCCACAACCCACGCCAACAGCAGCCAGTGGCTCTCATTGGGGAAGATTGCAATTTCACACTCTGAGAAGTGGGCTAGAGAAATAGGACGCAGGGAAAAGAGCAACACCACCGTCTGGCGTGAGATGACTTTAAACTAGTTTAAAAATGTGTACAGATTTGATAACAAGACAGTAAAAAGAAGACACCCTTTATTAAGGTGTATAAAGATGTGTAGTGCAGTATTGAACCACTAGCGCTTTCTGTCCTTCACAGATTTTCGACAGATGTTTAGACTCTTCTTGTAGTTAATGATCGTTTTAATCACCTTATGGCTGAGATTATCAGTTAAAATGACTGGGATTTCATGGATAATTATTTAGATACCAAAAGAATGCTTTACCCCTAAATTATTTAACACAATTGTCCCTCAGTATTCAAATGTTTTTGGTTGTTTTTGTCCTCTGAAAACATCAGACATCAACTGTCATGTCATCTAGTAAGCAGTGAGCAAATTCTGTCACAAGCATTTACTCCATCAAAATAAACGAGAATCTTAATAGTGAGCGGATCGCTATTTGACTCTTCCTCTGATCTATAAATAACTGCAGTTATAGCATGAAAGTGATAGTGTATCTAAAGGAGAAATGGCAGAAGGATTATGATATCAAAGGGTTTGTGGAATACATTAAGTGGATGCAAATCACTCAACGCTGATAGCGATGTCAAAGGCGTACAGTGCTGCACTTGCCTGCATGTGAAAACCTTATCGTCTTCACCAGGGATTAATGCAAAGACAGTTTCACACTTGGGACTGGAGGCTATTGTAACTCTGCTTTCTGATTCATATAACAGAACAGCATTTTCAATGTACGGTGAGCCAACGGGACATGATGGAAAGGGAGTCTAAGTATCTCTGTGGACTTTTGTCTCAAAATGCACCATTTCTTCCTTATTCTTTATGAATCAGATAAGATTACATCATATATGTAGCCATTTGGCTTTTCAAATACCTGACAGCATATTCACAAATAAATTTACAGTATTCAAAAGTTCAATCCTATGCGGTACTTTCTGGCTTAATTGTTATTGTGTGTTCCAAGGTTAGGGCCAATAATAGTCAGGCTGCAATTCTTGACATTGTTGGTGTTTCAGCACAAAACCTAATAAATATTGTGCAGAATTGGGGATGCTTTCACTATTCGCAGATCTAAACTTACCCTGACTAAAAGATTAATTCAATAAAGAACACCAGAAAATGACACTGACCACAACTGCTGCCAAGGGCAAAATGTCCATTCATTGGCCTACAGCAGTTACAGGACAAGAGAACACAGCATTCACCAATAGTACATAAATAGATGTGGGGATTTAGGTCTCCCTCTCTCTGCTCTCCAATCTGCTGTCTGAATAAGTCTGATTTCAGAGGGGGAGGGAGCAGTGCAGGTGACACAGTAAACAGTGGACAACATCATGTAAACCCAGGAACATCAATAACATCAATAATAACCTAATGAAATCTTCACGGGGAAATACCATTGACAATTCAGGACCAGATCTGCATCAAAATGGCAATTTAAGCAACTGTTATGGATAATATGACATCCCACTGGGACAGTAAAGATGTATATTACAGTACAGTTGACTTTGACAGATTGCGCATTCTTGACTCTTTTGACATTACCTGCTTTGTTTGTAGGTCTCCAGCTTGTGACCTCTTGGCTGGGCCAATCTTCCAGCTGCACCCACAAGCCAAACACAGAACAGCACAAGAACAGCATCCACCTGCATGGTTCACATTCCCCAGAGGACGGACCTTTCCTATCAGTCAAAATCTGCTCCCCACTAGGGCTGAGAGCACTCTGTGTTCCTGAGACATTTTCTTCTTCAGCGTCAGGGCCGGCAAGAGGGAGAAGACACAGCAGTGACAGCAGCAGCTTCAGTAGGCTATTCTACGGCCTGAGTGAAAAACATCCCACGGTGCTTAATCTCCACAGTGGGAAAAGCAATTTTGACTAAACCCATAAATCCTTGAGCGTCAGATGGTACAGATTTGATCCCTCCAGTGGTGGATGTGCCTGCCTCTCTGTGCTCTGCTGTGCTCAGATATCCTGCGCTCTGATGTGCTCTACTCTACTTTGCACCGCCCAGAAACACCAATTCTCATAATGATGCAGCGTGCTCATTTGTGAGGTCAATGGTTTGGTGATACAGAATCACACAGGCTAGCAGAAAGCTGTCTGATGTGAAAGGCATCTTAGCTCCTTCTGCTGATGCTGGCAGCATATTTGAGGGCCTGCCAAAAACTGACAACGCTGCATTTTAACATGGTGGTTGATGTTTGCTTGATTTCAGTTTTGCTCGTAATAGATTCCTTAACACTTTTTATACTTGCTAAGTTATTTTCACAGTGGTTTTTAATTTCTGTCTCAGGGGATGCACATTTTTGGATGATTTTTTTCTTCTGTTTTATATGTTATGTTTTTCAGCAGTGTAAACCTACAAGCCTTAACTTTCTACTCACTTTACCTAATGCTGAGGGGACTTTAATATATTATATTAAACTAATATAGTGATTAACTTTTGGCACTTATTTCTCTCAAATGATTTGCATCCCCCTTTTTGTCCTATGATGGACAAAAACATACAGGACAGCCAGACAGTGAATAACAAGGGTCTGATCATCATTCACATACATTATCGTGAATCAGAAACTCATTTTACTAGTGTGTTGTTGCTAAAGCAATGCAGATTTTGTATCAGCATTTGTTTGTCCTGACATGTTGTACATCTGAATAAACCAATCAAAAAATGTCTGGGCACCTACATCACCCTCAGCCAGACCTTGTGCCCCCCCCCTTTTTTAGCAGACTAAACAGTTGGATTATAAAATCATGAATATGGGTTAGTTCCATGGACATCAATCTGAAAATTAGTGCAAGTAATGTCAGCCATTATTTGTGTTTCGTATTTCCGTCTCTTCCTCTGGGATTTTACACTATTCTTGGTGACCTTGTTAATAAAATAACTAACAATTGCACAAGCCAACGCACAGGATTTCAAACAAACAGGCTAACATTATCTTTCTCATGATAATGATTCACACTCATTTATTAATGACTAAAATGCGATGAGTCGATTATTAAGCTTGGTGATTAAATATTATTAATAATTGTCGCTTAATTTAATTTGAGTTAAGCGACGATATTACTAATTAGATTAAGAATAAGAAATGAGTCGTGTGCTATTTTTGTATTTAAAAATACGCACTTCCAATAGCGATTCCCTACTAGTGAGACACCAGATGATCCTCCGAGTCACAACCAGGAATTGGGACAGAAGTAAGGAGGTTATATAGCCTAGAAGACCCGGACGAAAGTGTTGCAGGAAATCCCTTACAGTGATGGTGGTTTCTGTGTGCCGCTACGTCACCTTCAGGCGCCAGCCAATGAACGGCCACCGTAGCAGCCATTGGCTTCTGCAGTACTGGCGGGGCATTGTAAATTTTACGGAAGGACGGTCGCTAAAAAGTAACATCTGCTCTATAGTGGTGTATGATGGGAGATATCGAGCCCGATCGAATGCGCAAATGTCATCGATAGTATTGATAGACAGGCCAAGAAGTGTAATAGTGAAAATGCAGTGAAAGGGTTGTTTATTTTGTGAATTTGTATTCTTGCCAGTTAGCACACAGTTAGCCAACAGTAGCTAAAGTCAGGCGCCGCACGTCACTTGTGGCTAACGTTAAGTAACTTAGCTGTGCTCAAACAAGATGAGCTCTTCTCGGGAGATTAAACGTAAGTATTGCTTCATTGTCCATGTACTTACAATTTTTTGCAGCAGTGTTGTTGTTGTTGTTTTTTATCATCTCCTTATTTCGATTATTTTCACTGTCAGTTAAAAGTTGATCTTATTGACGCTCACTCTGTTTTGTTGCGCAGAGCTGCACAAAGCAAAGAGCAAAGCCCAGAGCAGCAACAACATCAGAGAGGAAGCCAGTATCTGTAATCAACTGGGAGAGCTGCTGTCCAGAAGTGGTAAGTGCTCATGCTTTGCGTGTTAGAATACTGGATATCAAGTGTTACTGCACCACAGACGAGTTTGTAGCTAATCGCATGATCGGATTTACAGATTGACGTAAAATATGTATAAAAATATACGCAAATGTTCGAAATTTATCATATGCAAGATAAGTACAGGTCATAGACACAGATCAGAATTTCAATCAGTTCAGATGGAAGTGGCATATGTACTGAAATATGTCCAGATCATGCAGATGTGTATTGTTAGCTAAAACCTTGTACAATATCCAAATATACAACCATGACTCGTGACATGCATCAGTGGCCTCTTATCATCATCTCAGCATCAACAAAAATGCCATTTCGCGGATCTGTGCACCGCTGTCTAATCCTCCTATATCCCAGGTGATTATGAGGCTGCCATTGAGGAGCACCAGCAGGAGTTAGCGCTCTCTGAGGTGCTAAACGACGTGATTGGACGAGCTGTGGCCAATCGAAAGATAGGAGAGTGCTTTGCAGAAATGGGGAACATTGAGGCTGCTTTGAAAGTGAGTAGATTGTACTGTTTTCTTAAAAGTCTTGCAGAAAGAAATTATACTGTTTTTGCGCCATTATCTTGTTTACACAGTTAATTGTAATAATATACCATAGCCATTAAATCAAAGTCTCAAAAGCTCTGCATTGAATGTGTTACCTTAATATTGTGCTACAGAGTGACACAGACATCTGTCAACAACATTCTGTGGATCACATAAAATCAAACTAGGATGTTCAGGAAGCGGATGGGGGGTGTTGCGTGTTTGTCTTCTCCAGCACCAGCGACGTCACCTGGACCTGGCTCGCTCTGTTAGAGATCACGCTGAGGAGCAAAGGGCACTGGCTACAATTGGTCGAACCTTCCTCTTCCGTTACGAATCAGACCAATCGAGGAGCAGTTTAGAGCAAGCAGAGGATGCCTTCAGAAAGAGTTTGGGTATCGTGGATGACCGCCTGGAAGGTGTGTGTCTGTGTTTGTGTTCTATCCACAGGGTATTTTTTTATTGAGTTTTTTATTTCAATATCAGTCGTTCAAAGTATTTTCTTCTCTTTTGTAGAGCTAATTTGTTATAACCATAAGACTTAACACTTGTTGGGATTACTATCCTGTCTCTCCCTCTCTTCCAGGCACCGTGCCAGGACGGGAGTTGAGTGAGATGAAAGCCCGTCTCTTCCTCAACCTGGGTTTGGTCTGTGATCACCTGGGAGAGCCAAAGCGCTGCAGCGAGTTTATCCGACGCAGTGTCTTCATTGCGGAGTAAGAGCATACTTGACTACACTGTATATTTTTGTAAATATTCAGATAGGCAGAGGTCAAATTGCCAATGATGCTGCCTTTTTGCCCTTCATTGATCGTTCATAACAGTGGCATACATTATGTGTACTTTTCTATGCAAGGCTTTTCATGTGTTGTTTTTTGTTTTGTTTTTTTAAAATCTATTGTTATTTGTGCTTTCTCCCTCCTCTATGTTTATCCTGAAAAGGAAGAGCCAGCTGCTGGAGGATCTCTACCGTGCCAACTACAACCTTGGCAACATCTACTTCCGTAACGGGCAGCATTCCAACGCTGTGCGCTGCCTGGAGCAGGCCAAGGAGTGTGCCAGGAAGATCAAAGACAAGTTCAGTGAGAGCGAGTGCTTCCACTGCATTGGCAAGGCAAGAACTTTTTCTGAATGAAAAATACAAATTACTTAAGGAACAATAAGCCAGTTTCATCATTTGCTTACTAACCAACTGCGCTGTGACCCATAACTTAGGCTCCAAATATTGTAATAGTTTGTGTGTCTGCCCACAGGTGCAGCTGTCTCTGGGTGACTTTGCAGCAGCTAGACGGTCTCTAAAGAAGGCCCTCTTGCTGGGCTCCCAGCAGCCACTGGACAAACTGGCAGTGAAGAAGGCATTTAAATATGGTGAGTGAGATCTGATTCACTCAGTCCGATTAATTATTTGGATTTATTAAAATTGTTATTTTTTTACACTTTAAGTGTGGGTTCTTTGTTGAATTTTTCATTCACCAAAGTTGATGAGTTTATGGCATGAGTGCGTTTTTCTCACAATAACAATTTCATAGCGGACCGGGGCTGTAAGTTAGAGGAAGAGGCAGAGGAGGGGCGCAGTTCCCATGAGGCCGTGGGGCTGGCAGAGCAGCTCGGGGACCTCTACTGTAAGGTTGGCTCCTACAGCAAAGCTCTGGATGCATACCGAGCTCAGGTGAGAGAAACACATGAAAATATTACTGTTGCTTAAACACTCTCAAATGTATTTTGTCTTTTCTTCAGCAGCCTTTGCTTCAATCTCCACTGTATTTTTCCTACACTCATCATGGTATCATTTTAATGATGCTGTAGTGGAATGTCACAACAATGAATGATATAGGCTGCGTTGTTAATGTGGTGTAGCTGGCTGGTGCTGAGGCACTGGGAAAGCCTGCCAGGGAGCTGGCTGTTATCCACGTGTCCCTGGCTGCTACCTACACAGACCTGAGACAGCATGGCAAGGCAGTGGAGCACTACAGACAAGAGCTGGCCTTACGACAGGGCAGCCCCACTGAGGTACGCATTCAGTACCTGCATCTTTACCCAGCATTTCTCTCTTACATGATCATTCTGTCACAAGAATATTGTCAGGGCACTGTGGATCTGACCTGTGCACTCCCTACTATTGGTTGCTTGTAATTCTGGTGATCTAGGAATTGAAATATATTCTGCTGTTGCATTTATTGTAAATTGTTATGAATTAGAGCATCAGAGAAATGCCTGAAATGTAAATCTTGGGCTGGTCTGGGGTTACAGAAATGGTTACTAGGGATGGTACTACTGCTATTAATACTCACAGCCTCAGTGCATTGTGCTTCTCATTCAGCGTCCATTCTCCTAATTATAACTTATCATCTGGATGTGTCTGTGTCAGGAATGTAGCACATGGCTGAACATCGCAGCATCTCAGGAGGAGAGTGGCTGTGCCTTTGAAGATACAGATGTCAGCTACAGTACTGCCTTGCGCTGCGCTCAGAGAGCTGAGCAGAACAGACTACAGGTGAGGTAGCATGACTAGTTCATGTTGGGTTAACAGCCTGCAATACAGCGAGTGCGGGTAAAAGGTGTCTTATGTAGTTGGACAGTGTTCAGGGTTCATAAGCAGACTTGGAAAGTCTTGAAACTATCTAAGTACAAAAAAAGCAATTTCTTTAGCCCTGATACATAGTTTTTTATTTAGCTGTGAACCCACTGTCATTTTTCATACTGTGATATTTGTTGTCGTAAAGAATGATATGTTCCACCTAATAATATATTACATAGCCACTGTTGGCATACATCATATTGGACACTGAACAAAGAAAGCCTGACTATCCCTCCCACTACAGAAGCGTGTGTTGAGGTTGTGGCTGGCGGCCCAGAGACGGAGTGGCTCGTCCAATGTTGACGACACGGAGGCTAGGCTGCAAGAGCTGTGTGCCTCACAGGGCTGGAGTGCAGACGGGAGTGATGGTGAGGAAGATGAGGAGGAGGAGATGGATAACAGCGAACCTCTGGAGGACAGTGACATCCACCTCTCAGACTCAGGTAGGCTGTTTATTGTAGACTTTGTCTGAAGTTGGCATCCTTTTGGAGGAAAATCCATTCTGCCCTTCTGTCATCTCTTGAGCTGTATATGAAATTATAACCAGAATGAACTTGTCATTTATGTTTAGTGGTTGTCATGTTTGTCTTACATGGCTGTTCATATGATTCCTAGATGATGATCTGGATGGCTATGACAAGATGGTTTCTGGAAGGAGGAAGACAGGAAGGGTAAGGGCTGAGTCAGGGTCTCCACTGGCCCAGTTAAGTCCTATGTTTTATATACAGGTTGTCAATTTGCACAAGAAATCATCTCATCCTTGCATTCCATGTCTTACCACTTTGTTGTTTTACACTCCTCTCTCTCACCCTGCTTATGTCTCCTGTTGCTCCTTTCTCTGTCGTCTTCCTTCAGTGGAACAAGAGGAATGAGAAGGGCGAGACGGCTCTCCACCGAGCATGTATAGACGGCAACCTGAAGCAGGTCCAGTATCTGGTGGAGCAGGTGAGACATAAGTTTAGATGTTAGTTATCAATTACTAATATCACTTTAATTGCTATTATTTTAAAGCATGGGATACAGGCAAATCCTGTAATAGCAAACAACCATGGACCGTATTACAATCTTTTCTATCTTGTATGTCAGGGTCACCCAGTCAACCCCAGGGACTACTGTGGCTGGACTCCCCTACATGAGGCCAGCAACCACGGTCACTATGGTAACTGATGAAGCTTACTTTCCTAAATTGTTGTTGTTTTTAGGTAAGACAGGATTACACCACTACTTATTATGAGAAAGAGGAACATTGTAGCTCTCTTTTCAATCTCTCTCTTATTCTTTCTCTCTACCAGAGATTGTAGCCTTGCTGCTAGAGCGGGGCGCTAACATCAATGATCCCGGTGGTCCCCTATGTGAGGGAGTGACACCTCTTCATGATTCCCTCGCTTGCGGCCACTTAAAGGTGGCTAGACTGCTGGTGGAACGAGGGGCTTCTGTAACCATACGCAACTCCAAGGTGTGTGTGGTGGTGTGTGTTAGCAGAATGCATGTGGTTTATTTTTATGTATTTCAGTGTTTGTGTGTATTCATCTCATGCTTTCACCACCTCCTCCTGTCAGGGTGAGACCCCCATCGACACCCTGCGCCAGTGGCAGGCGATGTACCGTAGAGAGCTGGACCAGGAGACCAAGCAAGAGTGCACATCTACAGAGAGGGTGCTGAGGAAAGCGCTAGCAGGGGGTGGTAAGGCCTTGACATCATCATACCATACCAGCCTTGGCTTGTCTTGGTCCTGGATTCAAACACCTTTTTCCTGCTTGTCTCTCTTCCACAGTGCCTGCCGCCCCAGCCCCAACCAAGCCTTTTGACGCCCTGCAGGACAGCCAGCTGTTTGATGCGGAGAACTCTGAGCCACTGTTGTCCACTGGGGGGGGCTGTTCCTCCAGCCAGGACTTGCCGAGGAACACCAGGAACTCAGAGGCGAGCACAATACCTGCCAGCCCCAAAAGGCGACAGTGTAACAGCTCAACACAGCGTCACAGAGCCAGAGGGACAGAGGCTGCTGTTCTCTATGGGGTAATGTCTGGTTCATGCATTCTGTGTGGCCTGTGAGCCAAAAGTCAATCTGATATCAACTCCTGCTTTTGACTATATGTTGCAGATGTTGTGGAATAGATGTTGTGGTTAGTAGGCAATACTGAGTTTACACTGAACAACCCAGAGGTAATGTCAGTGATGTGGCAGGTTTTAAAGTGAAACATCCTGTGTGAAAAAAATCTCTGACTACTATTGTCTCTTTCTCAGAATGACAGCAGCTTCTCAGACGAGAGTGACTCAGACTGTGCAGTCAGCCCTCTTCGTCCTGTCCGTCCAAGACACAGTTTCTCAGCAGCCCCAAGTCAAAAGGAAGTTCCCCCAAACCAGGAAGCCAGCTCAATCCCCGACTCTACTAGAGAAAGTAGCAGGGAGTCTGCTGTGCCCTTAGTCTTTGCTAGAGAGGAGTACCACAGTGCCATCCGAGGCCTAGGCAGTGCCAAAACCCGTCTCCAGGGTCTATCACAGCCCCAGTTCACCAGCACGCCTGCAGTGCCATGCAGTAGCAGATCTGCACTGGTTCCTGAAGAGGAGTATCTAGCAGATGATTGGTTGGAAGATGACCTCGGGGAAGTCCAGCCGAAGAAAAAGAGGAGGCTTGGGGTGGAACAGAATGGGATGAGAGGGGAGGGCGGTACCTTGTCTTCAGCAGCCAGAGGTCAAAACAGACACTTAACAAACTCTGACTCTGCTAGCAGAGGTGAGTGTTCAGAGTGGCCATAACATTGTCACAAACACACATGCACACCAGTGGAGGCTTGTATGTAAACTCATAATCTCTTGCTTTGTCAATACCTCTCCCCTCACAACGTTTGATTTATCTTCCTTGAATGACTTCAGTTAGCTTTCATGTTGTCTTCTTACTTTGCCATCGTTCCACTGTCAGGTTCTGCAGTCCCGTCCTCTTCCAGCAGGGGTCTCTTTCTGAAAAAGAATGGCTCCTCAAAGCCTCGCCAGGTCAAGATGACTCATATGTCTGGAATGGTCAGGTTGGGCAGACGAGAGGTCAGCAGGTCACACAGCCCCACCGTTACCGATGATGACGACTTTGGACCTCATACGCCTCCCCCACCCCCACAGATACACGTTACGCAGGTGAGCGGGAGTATAGTTGCTAGGGAGCCTCCCATATTAAAATGCACCCCAGGTACTGTTATGTCCCTTGGATAAAAAGTGCCTATATAACGACTTATGTTGTTGAGTTGTGCCATGTTATCTCATATCATGTTATAATTTGGAGAGTGGATGTGTCAAGTCAAAATTCAGAAAGAGAATTGAAGTTGCTTCTGCAACACAAGGCTGACTACGGCTAGATGATCATTAATGTTTCAGCATCACTAGGGGCTATTACTGGAATATCATTTGTCAAGAATCTGTCTTCACTCTTGATTAACTTAAGACAGTGATGAATGTGGTGGTAGATGAGAGCGAGAGAGACGTTCCAAAAAAGGAGATCCATCTCAGATACCACTAGTGCAGGAATACCATCAGATTTCTCCGGGATTATGACTTGCATTATAACTTGACAGGGGACCTACACATTTCAATTTCAAAATGTCAATAGTTTCTTGACTGTATTTGATGATTTTGGTCCATAGAATATAATTTATGCTGATAGTTGCTGAAAATGACAGGATGTCTACAACTACATAAAAATGTGTAGCTGTATCTATTTTGTGACTGAGCAACAAAAAAGTATTTTCCATTTTTTGTACAGTTCACAAACTTTTCAAGACCAGAAAAAAACATTTTAATTTTCCATAAATTCAAAAATTCATCTAACATACATTTCCAGTCTTTGAAGATCTGCGTATACACCTTTACTTTATATCCTTGCGCGAAAAGGGCCAGTTGAACAGGTTTATTTTGAGTTGTTATTTATCATTTGTCTTCAGGCTCCAGCTCAAACATTGACTGCTCCCATGCCCACACCACTGCCTCCACCAATAAGAATGAGGGTCAGAGTTCAAGAAGATGTGTTTCTCATCCCAGTTCCACAAAGGTTGGCATATTTTTTCAGTATGAATGAATGGTATTTTTATTGAATTTCCTCACAAATATACTGCTGTATCCTGATATTACTATATTTGTTACAAACAGCAGCCCTGATAATATGCTTTCTTTTCGGGACGAGTGGCAAATGTTTGGGTTTAAAATGGCATAGAAATGTAGACTTAAGTTTTTATGGACTGGTACACTAAGTGACAGACTGGACTGGTGTAGAAGAGGCAGGAGCTATAAAGCACTGTGTACCTGTTTGGCATCACAATTTATTTTTATCCTAATATATTTACAGATACTTAGAGAGCTGTTTAGCAAATCAGTCTTCCCTTCAATGTAATGTATCTATTTTAAGCAATAAATATGTGTATATACTGTATATGCAAGCCTGGGTAAGCATTAACATGTATGTAACATCCCATTCCTCCATTTTCCAGTGAGGCAGACTCCTGCACTGTGTCGTGGCTGTGTGAGCAGGCAGCTCAGAGGTACTACCAGAAATGTGGCCTCCTGCCTCGCCTCTCCCTGCAGAAGGAGGGTGCTCTCCTCTCCCCACAGGACCTGCTGCTGGCTGTCCTGCACACCAATGAAGAGGTTAGGCTAGTTTCAGGCCAGGCAATAATAAAGAGCCTCCCTTTTAGGGCCAGTTTTACTTTAGTTTTACTACTACTTTATTAAAAGATTATCGGTGTTGGTGTAGAATTGTTGTGGTGTGGTTGATTGCAGGTCCTGGCTGAAGTGTGCTCCTGGGATCTCCCTCCTCTCCCTGAACGCTACAAGAAGGCCTGTCAGAGCCTGGCAGTGGGTGAGGAACACCAACAAATACACACACACACACACACACACATTTTGATAACCCCATTATGGAACGAGGCGTCTCTTTGTCTCTGTCCTGATCCCTGCAGATGAGAACAAGCGTGTGTCCCGTCTGTGTGAGGTGCAGGATGGGAGTTCCTCTGTGTCAGTGTGTGGGCTCAGCTTGCCCCCCTCCTCCCTCACCCCTCTCCTACGTGCCCTCAAACTGCAGGCCAACCTTACCGAGCTACGTATTTCTGGCAACCGTCTCCACGACAACCTTCTCCCCGAACTGATAGCCACAGCAATCACAATGCCTCGGCTTCGTCTGCTCGACATTTCTTCCAGTCACATTACAGGAGAAGGGCTGGAGAAGGCAGCAAATGCCTTAAAAGGGCAGACCCATCCTGCATTTCCGGTAAAGGCCGTAGCTGGACAAGACCATTTTTATTCTGCTTGCTGTCTTTATATAGTACGTTGCCAAAGGATGATAGCATGAGTTGACAGTTTATTTGTGATAAAACTGCAATAGATTCATAGTTGCTGATCAATGATTCTTTGTTTGGCATGAACCATTGCCAAACCAAGAACCAGCTTTTCTTTATCTTTATATTTAGCTTCATGTAATGAGTATACTTAGTTCATCCATTCCCTTTTACCTTCATTCAGTCATTACCATTCTTTAAGTC
>CABFOQ010036114.1:11619-23841 GCA_900660455.1 Gephyroberyx darwinii
GGGGTCATGGTGGGGTTAGCATTCTTATTAACCTTGTCCATAATAAACTCAACCCACTGCCAGTTCGTGTGTGTGTGTGTGTGTGTGTGTGTGTGTGTGTGTGTGTGTGTGCGCGTGCATGTGCGTGCATGCAGGCCGGATGCCTGCTTGTTTACTTGTGTGTGTGAGAGAGAATTGTGGCACAGATGTAATTGGATTGGTTCAAGGTAATGTCATATTGTAAAAGCTGCAATGAAAGCATACAGTGCATAGATGATGCGTTTGAAAATCCTGACAGTGAAAACAAATTCCACTCTGGCCCATTTTAACCATCCAAACCACGCTGTCAAACATGTTGATCTGACCTCTTGCTATCCAGACTAGTCAGTGACATCACTTTTTGAAACTATTTTATTGAACCTGGTTAGTCCTAGTGATATCAAGGATCTCATTTCCAAGGGAGACATGGCCAAGACAGCAGTAGCACATTGTTATAGGCAAAACAGAAGCATACACATTTCACGATAGACAGACTCAGAAAAATAAGAGAAAGTGAGAAAAACATGACCAGAGTAAAGGAGAGACAGACAAAGTTCTCATACGTTCACCTTTCCTATTCACGTAGCAGGGTCTTTAAAGACACAGTCAACTGAAATCTGTGATTTCTAGAGTTGTATGGTTCTCAGCACATTTTTCTAGGATTTAATTTTAGGATTTAAAAAGAAGCAATATTTCTCTATGGAGAAAGGTCTTACTATGTAATTGGACAATATTTTTCCTGTTACCTCCTTTCAGCTTTTCACTGGGTAGGGTTACTTCAGGGCAATTTCACATAACAAAGTCCAAAAAAAAAAAGTTCCATTATATTTTGACAGTTACAAAAGGGTTGGTATATATCCTATATACCACGCTTACCATGGCAACCGCCTCTTCATCATTCCATATTACTCCACTGTAAATATAGAATATAAAAACCCCAAATGACAGCCTTCTATGCAGGTCGGAGAATAACTTCGGTGATTGCCTGGGACTACTTTGTCACAAAATGGCATTTTTGTAATTTCGTAAGTAAAATATTGTATTGCTAATAATAGTAATGTATGGGAATAATTCAGTAACTGTTTTATAAACAATAAGCCACTCCAGGCCATTGTATGTGACATTTATGTCCATAAGATGCGTTATCTGCCCGGCATACTGCAGAGTTAGTGCTTAATTAGTCCCACTGATGCGTTGTGATTGGCTGAGAGACATTCTAAGGTGACCAAACTGAACCGATGATATACCTGGGGTTGACCAGATAGCCCATGGTTATTGAAGTCCCACATTCTTGCCACACCACTGCTACTGCTACACTACTGCTCTAGCTGCAAAAAAAAAAAAATTGTTTAGAAAACCCTGCATTACTAATGTAAGGGAGATGCAGAGTGGTGAGGACCTCCACAATAGCAACCCCTGTAGTCTCTGACCACAGATGGAGGAGCCAGGAAGCATCTTCAGGGATGGGCTCTGTCATATTGATAGGAGTAGAATATCAGAATGGAATAGAACGGCGAGTGCAGGACTCCCACAGGAATATGGACATGTGTTCATCAAACATTTCACATCTGAGGGTCCTGGGGCTAGCAGGTGATTGAAGTCATCTTTTTTTCAAGTAGAAGCCTCATCAGGAATTCTACATGGTGAGTTTCCATCCAGTAATAGAAAGTAGAAAACTGTTTAAAGTCTGTGAGCGAACAGAAAGAGGTCCAGTGAATTTCCCTATCTATTGAAAACCAACAACTCCACAGAACTATACTACTACACTGTAAACATGGATTTCTGTTTTACACTTGCCAGAAGTCAAGCTTTTGTGGAGAACATTGAATACATGAGCGGGGTAAAAACCTATTTCAGGCATTTCAGTGCTTGACACGGCTTCACGTGTGAAGAGGTTAACCAACAACACAATGTGTAACTTCTGTTTCTTTAAGACGGGAAGTGAGGGAAATGGAGTAGACATAGGTGATTACATGGCAAATTTCCTCCGTTCCCACAAGGTAATGGTACATTCACAGATCGATTGACTCAAAACAAGAGAGACAGAGGGAGAGGAAGGGGATGAATGCAGTGGGGGAGTGGTAGACCAAAGGCGAAACATGATGAAAAAGCTTTAACGGCATCAAAAGGCAGCTACTGAGAGGCAAACAGCGAAAAAGACATATCTTAATCTAATCCCTTCTGATTTACAAGGGAATGAAGATTGATTGTCAATCCTGGTGGGGAGTTTACGCTTTATTAGAGGCAAAGGGCAGATTAGCTAGTCCCATTGAGTTGATCTGGTCGTCCTTGATTAGAGGTAGAGCTCCACAGCCCTCTGGAGGATCTGACTAACCCTCCCACGGCACACAGAAATCAATAAGCAGATAGAAGGCAACAGATTAACCTATGCAGTTGATGACCAGCTCCACAGGGAACTGTTGGATGGTTGCCACTTTGTGTTCATACAGTGATGGAGAAGATGCTGAGACTCTTCCGTCCTGCAGCAATCTCTGTCGTAAGCATGTGTCGTAACACCCGATTGAACTGCTTAGTCGTTTGTTGAGGAAAACACTCAACCCGCTTGAGAAATAACTTTCTCATGGAGACTGGAAGTGAATGCCATTCCAGGTTTGTTGAAGTTAAAGGACTGAATTTGTTCCAGTGATATTTCACGTTGGTTTGCACAACTACCTCCAGGTTTGGTCACATACTATCGCTGCCCCCCAGGTCTATAGTCAACACATGCATTACTTCCATTCATGTGTTTTTTAGATGCTGCATTTATTTGTATACATTTTGAGAAGCTGGTCTAAAAATTGCTTCTGATACATATAAGCTTTGGTGATGTGAATCCTGATTTAAAATGTCATCATGTCTCAACACCTTCTACCTCATGGATAAACTAATGTATGATGACCCACATACTCAACTGCAAAACCAAACCCAAAAAGCACCAACCTGATAGCAGCAGACCAGCTGAAATATAGCCCTGAACAGGAGGAATTATGCTACAGTAAAGGCTGCTGGGATACCAAATGTGAACCATAGGCTAGGTTATGGGTATGCCAAAATATAACACACAGTGCCAACGCCACATCGCCTCCAGCTAAGGGGTCAGCTGCCCTTGCAACCCCCAATGGCCAACACAGTCTTGAAATCGAGCCAGTAGACCCCACCACCACACCTTTTAATTGGCCATTCTGGTTATGACAATGAAACCATCTGACTTGGATTTGACTCTTAAAAGATGAGTTCGCTGCACAGCTGTGCACCATGTTAATATCTCCTATTTCCTGGAGATAACTATTTTTGCTTGACTGCCTTTTGGGCTCTGATTGGTTTTCTCTATGATAAGGTGCAGAGTGCAGACACTGCCTTGTGATTGGCTGATGCATAGAGCCACATCTGTTTCATGCAGGAGCAGCGAATCCTCTCATTTCACACACCGTTTGTGAGGAATATGGGAAAAATATGGCACCGAGAAAGAAAGAAAATAGACCAACAGACAGTTGAGAGAGGAGGAGATGAGTTAAGAAAAGGAAATGGCAAGAAGGAGTGCAAGAGGGAGAGAGAGAGAGAGAGAGAGAGAGAGACATATTAAGGCAAAACAAGAGAGGTCAGGGAAGGAATGGGCAAGAGAGACACACAGCAACAACAAAAAAATTGGCGAGGGGCTATTTTAGAAAATATCAGAGGAGAGACAGACCAAAAAGGCAATTTAGGAGAAGAACTGCAATATTTCTGTTTTAATGTTTCTTCTCCGCCCACTACCCCCACCTCCCTTTTGCACTCTCCAGGCCTAGCGACAGCAAACTAATCTGTACTGACAGGGACAGGGCTGATGTGGAGACTTTGATAGGTCCTGGGGGAAATCTCCACTGCACATAAATTGGTTATTCTACATTTTATCTGCCTCTTGACATGGTTTCATTTTATGATCTCTTTCATGATCTGTCTGTCATATGTCAATGTTTATCGCTCTATAAACACATCCATTACACACGGATGAAACAGGAAAAAAAGGAAAGCCACCAGTCCCCTGCGGCGGTGCAAGGTTAGGACTATAGTGTGTGAAGTGTTTTTATTAACACATCTATGACACCCATAGATGTGTTAATAAAAAATGTGACTTCTCAAGGTTCAGTGAGCTTTGAGTCTTTGGAGATCATTTCATGGTTAATACATCATGAAATAACAATCATGAAAGAAGAAATTCATATTCTGTCTCTATTTTCAGTATTTCTGTTCTCTCTCTTTCTCTTCTTCCATGTTCATGTTTTTATCTCCGCCCCAACACACACACACACACACACACCACCCACTAGCCTCCAATGGCCCCATTGGCTGTAAAATTCTCTTATAATAACCCTCGTCAAACTACCAAGTTGTGTTCTATCTGAGGTCTGCTATTCAGCGGTGGAGGAGGAGGAGTGTGGAGGTCGTGCTCTGCTCGTTTCAATGAGATCTCATTAGTGTCATAGGAGTGAAGAGACAGATATTAGTCCTGAGATATTGAAACTCATTAGAGAGGAGCCTGGACTCCTGTGGGATGTTACACACACACACACACACACACACACTTTCTGCAAGACCAGGTTCTACTTCATGATGTTCTAACGACCCCAACTACGCTCTGCTAAATGACCTTGTTAAACCCAGGATAGCCAGCTCGTTTACCGAGGTAGCCGCCGCCGTGCCTGCTAGCTGTAGCTGTGAACGCAGACCTTTACACCTACACAGTAGAAAGCAGAGGACGGGGCCGCTGTTAACACCGGGTTGCATGCATTAAATTTGCCTCGAGGTCTCAGAATCAAACATGGTATCTGTTTTGGAGGGAAATGGAGACGGGTTTCAAAGAGCATGCCAGGGAAAGGTGCTAACTATGCTAAATACTCAACCGCGCAGCTGGAGAGTAAGTGAAGCACAAATGATTCATACTGCTGCAAAATGAAGTCATCCACATCACTACACACACAGGAAATTCAGAAATAATAATTGCAATAATAATAATTGCATCTTACATACACATCTCCTCACACAATTTTAATCCCCAAATGTTCGTACAAAGCTCCATTGGCAAGGCAGCAAGCTTTGCTTATGGAAATGTGTTTTCTTTCCTTGAGCGGAGCGTCTCAGTAGGATGGTTTCCAATTTTTTTTTTCAGAGGCTGTTTTAACTTCCTTCGTTAGTTTCTCTTATCTACAAACTGACACATGTCAGCGTGCTGGCAGTTCCCAACAGGACACATTACTGTGATTGCAGTTTGAAGGAAACCACCAAAGATCTCCTGGTTAATTAACACCAGAAGTGTAACCATTTATTATATTGCCTCAAACTGCATAGCGGGGACCGGCTAGTCCATATTCATGAGACTAAAGCACGGCTCTGTAAATGTCACCGAGGGGTTGACCGGTGGGGTTGGAGGGAATTTGAAAGAGCCAAAACAGCCGGTGCAGACTTTTTACAATGCAGTGCCTCTGACTAGGAGTTCTTTAAACTTGTAGGGGTTTGTGTATGTGTGGTGGAGGACTTGTGTCAGCATACGTCAGTGTTCAAGTCTGCTCTGTTGTGCTTGAGCTCCACGTTGGGGCGGCCCCCATGTTGACTCTCTGATTGAGTTCCTTGCTCTCCTGAGGCAGGGGGCCAGCTACCCCTTAGCAGCCCCGTATGCAGCCTTCTCTCAGGGTCAGCGTCCTGCTGGCGCTGGGTCCTGAGGTAGCTTCGGGAGCCTTGGAGCAATGCAGTGCACACATGGATAAACGGTAGACAGTTAACTTACTGCTTCTCCTGTGAACACCAAGACCAAGTTGGTTGACGGGTCTCTCTCTTCTGACTGATTGTGGGCAGTGTGAGAGGGATTGCATCTGTTTTGAACGGGCAAATTCTGTATTTTTTGGTATTGCCTGTCATATTTAGTTAACTTTATTGAGTTAACGTAGCTAGCTAGCTAGCTAGTTAGCAAGCGATAATAATGTAGAATGCATTACCAATAGACTGGGGGAAAAAATGACCTCAGAGGTTACCCCATAGATGGATGCAACGGAGCATCCTTTTTGGGACATTTATTGCTGCAGTCTGTCACATCACAGTTGTAGTGAACAGGGTCACACACACAGTTCAGGCGTGCACCAGCTCTGTAGGAAATGAATGGACTTTGAGCGACTTGTTGATCATGTTGCTTGCGGTGTGAATGCAGGTGAGAGCCCCAACATCTTTTGGATCCCCTGGCAGGCAAAAACTCTGTGTCCATTTACTTGAATGGATCCTGTTGAGTTATTCATGGTAGCACATACAAACACACACATACATACAGATACCCCCCCCCTACCCTTTCTTCTTCTTCCCTGTCTCTGTCTCATTCTCTCCTACTATGGTGGCCTCAACTAATCCTCTGTGTTGAAAGCGATTCAGGTATTTGATGTATCATTGTTCTCAGTGCTAACAAAATCATTGCTGAGCATGAAAGGATCCCCCTTGGGTCTCCCAAAGAGACTGTAGACTTTCTTTCACTACCTTTCTCACAAGCAGATATCCACGAAGATCTTATAGGGAGAAGAGAAACGCGTGGCTTGAACAGGGCTTTTGTGTTCCTTCCTTTCATTTTCTTGTTTTGAACAGGAGGAATTTAATTCTTGTCATTTTTGCTGTTATGCTGTCACTCCCTGCTCAGAACCCTTTGTCACCACAGGGCTTGTTTGAAATATATCACACACAACTGGAAGTGTGTGCGTGGGTCTGCAAGAGTGTGTGTATTTGTACCAATGGATTCTTCTCCTTCTGTTTGTTCGCTCACACAGGGCAATAGAGATAGCTCAAAACCTTCCTCAAAACGCCATTTTATAGCTCATTTCTTCACAATGAAGCTGCTATGATACTGAAACGTTGTCACTGCTCACATTCGTTTGTTCTGCTATCCCACTTTTATGTTGCTTCAGGAGGCCTTTTCACCCTCCTTTTCCTTTCTTCGTTTCATCTCTGTCTTTCTGTCCTCTTCTCACTCTCGCTCTTTCTTGTCTCTATGAGCAGCACCACTGATTGGTCGCCAGTGAGTGTATTGAATTGTATGGTAATGGCGCAGGGAAAGGGCACAGTGTGGTTATGTTTCTAATGAGACATGGAGGAAGCAGGCTGACCTCTCCGATCATTGGGCTGCAGACATTCATCATCTCAAACATAGGCTGGGTGAGAGAGAGAGAGAGAGAGAGAGAGAGAAAGGGAGAGAGTGAGACCATTGCCCTCTATTGGGCACATCATGACACTACAGGCGAGAAGGTTAAAAAGGGGAGTGGAGAGAGGCAGAACAAGAGAAAGAAAAAGAGACAACAAACCAGAGATGATTTCAGCTCCTTGTACAGTGCACCGATGGCCTGACTCTTAATGGCTCCATTGTAAAGCTGTAGCTGACTGTCCATTGCAGATTTATTGATTGGGCTGGAATTGTACACCGTCAGTGTAAACCACATAATCAATCACTCCGGTCACTACCAGTGAGCTGAGAGTGGTGTTAGGGGGTAGGCCCACCGGTGCCCACTGCTGCTCTGTATCAATCTGAACCTCCGGGAGAGAAAGAAAGACAAGAGGACAGTAATTGATGACTTTATGCCCAATCAGTTAATGTCACAGCGCATGATCACACGTGATGGAAAAGAAATCTTTAGTCAGATGAACTGTGGTGATGACTGTAGCTGCTACATCCTCTAGCCTCTGTGAGACGCTTGCTACCCGCAGATTATTTCCTCTGTGTTGTATTTGACGTGTAACTCGACACTTTTAGAGCAAAATTGAGCCTGAAATCTCCCAAACCGCACCGCATGAACGCATGAATAAAACAGTAGACTGCACTGTCTGCAGTGTAAAAGTCGTTTTATTTCCTTTGTTGTTGTCTGGGATAAACTTTGAGCGTGCCACCACAGCTAATTTTACAGTGACAATTGGCAATATTGAGCAATTTCTTTGCCTTGGGTATTTTAACAGAACTTGAACTTGTATGATGCCTGTGTATCTGAACAGAATTACAGCAGAGGAGTTTAACACCACTCACCGTGTGGCCAGATTCTCACCAAGCCAAAGCTTCTCAGGGAATTTGAAAATTATTTAGTATATAACTCTCAACTGAAACAGAGTTTTCCTTTCTGACCCGGAATTGCTTTTAAAGCTGTTTTCATCCACTGCTGGTGGTTTTATGCCACACTGGGTTTCACTCTCCAAAGTTCCTCTCCCCTACTCTCCTCTACCACAGTGGATCCTTAAGTCTGCGCTTTGAAGTATACACTACCCGTCTGAAGTGCTAACACATAAGAGGAGTTTGGGGAGTTTTAAATGCAGACTTGGCTAGAATATGTTGAAGCAAAACCTTGGATCTTACCTCCCTTCATGCTCAGCCTGGGCTCTAGCCTTGTTCTAATTGTATGAAAGCAAACAATAAACAACAACATGCGCCGCTCAGAATAGAAACATGAACACGAAGCAAGTTCAGCACAGTCGGGTGTCTTCACATCGGCAATCCTGACTAACCGCTCTCACGAAGCCGGTCATCAACTCGCTCTGTCAATCCAGGATTTTCCAATTTAGTTGTTAGCGCGTTCACATAAAAGGGGCGGAGTTTGTAACAAATAGCCATGCAACATGTACAGATCCAGAGCAGCGTAGTCAACATAAGATAAGATGAACTATTGATAATATTGAACTATTGATGATGAAATTAGCTGCAGCAGCAACAGTAAAAAAAAAAAAGGGGGAAATGAAATAGAGCATAAGCACACTTTTATTTTTACTCTTATTGTCATCTGAAGGAAGTTACACGTCATGAGTGTTTACCTCTGCGCCCTGCGCACCAACTCTAGATTCCCAGGTACAAATTGTATTTTCCAAGATAGCATGTATATTTGTGTCTGGTTGTTGAAAGAGGTTTTATATCGAGTTTTGGCTCTGATACCTGGGGGAGAGGCAGCAGCTTGATCAAACCCACGCTCAGCAAATCAAATAAGTTTTGGGGATTTTTGTATTCATTGTTTTTGTGCTTTGTTTGCATCACAATCAGGTGAGAGAAAATGATTTGCTCGGCGCAGGAAATCTTTCTGCAAGAGAAGTGCCACAGCGGAAGAGCAAAAGTAAATCACTTTTTTCGCCCGCGACACGGTTCTGTGAGGATGTGAGGATGCATTTACAATGTTACTAATGTTTAGGTTTGAATCTGATTTTAAGTTGGGGGATATTGTGGCGAGAGTCACTGACATGTTGTATAGGGAATGTGAGATTGCTCTGCCTACGTTTGCTGCACCTTCATATAATATTGCGGTCCATCCTACTTATCCAATATTTGTTCTAAACGTTTGCCTTCAGCTGGATCGAGATGGTGTAGACGTAATCTCTCAGTCCTTATCTTTCAGTCTGGCTGCTTTTGATTGCTGTGCTCCTAACTGAACAGCTTCACAGCCCGCCAAATGCTGCTGTTAAATGATGCTAAAGGCCCATTTCTTCCTGTTTTACACTCACCTCTTTTTCTTCCCCTTCTTCTCCCCAATTTGTCTTCCCCTTACTCTCTTCCCTCCCCACTCCCTCTTCTTTCTCTTCCTTGTCTTCCCAACCTCACCCTTTCCATCTCCCCCTCCTCTCTCTTTTCCTCACCTATTCCGGTTCTCCTTTCATCTTTCTTCTTCCCACATCCCTCGCCTTGACCCCTTTCTCCTGTCCCCGCTCCCTCCCTCCTCCCCCGATCGCTTCCTCTTCTCTAAATCCACTCCTTACCCATCTTCTACCCCTGCCTTCCCACCCCTTCTCTCTCTCCAGAGTGGAGGCAGCTGGCTACCAGCGTGTACTGCAGGTGGACCTGGAGGTGAACGGGCTGATGGTGCCTCAGGGTGGCAGGGAGGTAACGTGGCAGGTGGAATACCCGCTCACCCGCTCGCTCACCAGTGAAGTGCAGACTTTCATCCGCCTGGCACCGCAGGACCTGGGTGGTATTGTGCCCCTAGCCATGGTGAGGAGTGGGTGGTTGAGCTGTGGAAGTTGTGAGTGTGTGTGTTATGTTGTAAAGCCTCTATCTGTTGTGTGTCTGTGGTGTGTGTGTGTTGTGGATTTGCCTTTAAAATTGCATGTGCATACACATATTTGTATATATAGTATATATATGTGTGCAGGTGCATGAGGGTCCATCTGTGTGTTCAACAGAGGGTGGACTGCAAATGTCAGTACATTCAAATCTGAAGGGGAAAAATTGTACATCATAGTGAAGCGTAAGTGTAAGCACTTACATATATTCCCATGCAATTTTGTGTGTGTGTGTGCGTGTGTGTGTGTGTGTGTGTGTGTGTTTGTTCACCCTCTGCCTGATTTGTTTCAGCAGAAAGCACTAGCTCTGTGTTTCTCTACAAAACACACAGCCTCGGTGCAAACACACTTATCATTGATTTCTCCTAGTTGACCTCTCAGATGTCACTGGCCGCTTCGTCGGGGTATTTTTCATTATAGTATTTACAAATGATATATGTGTAAATGTGTGTGTTTTTTTTTAAATGGCTGTGCTCGGGTTTGATTTACCATTCCAGTGGTCACTGATGAAAGCCAGGCCTCTTCATTTTTTTAACACAAAAGTTGCACATTTTAATTGGCAGTAATTCGGTTAATACAGCTGATTGAGATGTTAACTGAGTTTGGACCAGGACAACCCTTTCAAAAATGGATGGATGTATTGGCAAGTGGCTTCAGACGGCCAATTGTATTACGATAATGGATCTGTAAACATGATAAAATGTTGTATAACTGTTTGACTGTTCTTGCTTCAGATTGGCATGAAAACAATTATGTACGCTGCAAAGAGATTAGAATAATTTTCATTTTCTCACTGATAATGGCTGAGTGGAAATCAAATTCCTCCAAGCACTTTTCAGACTTTTATCATGGCAATTTGCGGACGCATGCAGCAGCTCATCCTTGCAAACAGTCCGGCGTTCTGGCCCCGAGACGTCTTGAACTTTTGACATCTCCTTTTTAATGCCGAAGACTTGAATGTTCAGTTGTGAATGACCATCATCTGAGTGTTTGCAGCCTCTCAATAATACAAAAAACATGGGAAAGTGTTGAATACAGCACAACTATATATATGATTTCAGTGAATAGGTGTAGAACCATCTGACTTGACATGACAAAGTCAAGTGGTACGCTGAATACTCAAAATGCTCAGTAATGATTATCTTGATATCAAATTGCCCGTTCTGTCATGCTGGAGTAAAACTTCCGCTTGAAAAAAAAATGAGGTGAAGGTTGAAGTAGGTTAGAAACTCTCCCTGTATGCGGTGGAGTAACACGCAGGGATGGAAACTGGTTCCAGCACTAAACAAATATGTACAAAGCAGATGCTGGCTGGTGAGACTTGGCAGCAGTGAAGTCAAAGAAACAGCAGCAGGGTAGAGAGGTACACAGAGAGGTTTGATTTCTAAATGATGCAGCAGATGGAAGATGTTGTTAGGTATGTGGGAGTTCGCCGCGGTGTCTGTGTGTAGTGATAGCGAAGAAATATGTCTGAAAAGTGGGTGGTGGTTTTAAGGAGTTGGTTATATTTGTATTCCTTCAGTGATCGCTTCCCAGAAACCAGAAACCTGATGCGAACAAATATTAGCTGAAACTCTGCTCACAGACTGGAACTCATTCAGTTTTCTACCTGGAAGCAATGGGAACTATTGGGGCGTCTAGACAGAACTAGATAGATCATAGTATTTGATCATAGTATATGCCATCTATTAAGTTTCAAGTTTCCAGGGTCCAATCATGTATGTGTGTATGGTGTGTGTGCAAGTGTTAGTGTCAGTAGTTCAGTAGCCTGATGGCTTGTGGGTAGAAACTGTCTCTGAACCTGCTGGTTCGGGTCTGGATGCTCCTTTACCATCTGCCAGACGGTAAGAGCGTGAAGAGTCTGTGGCTGGGATGGCTGGGGTCCGAGAGGATCCGCTGGGCCTTCCTCCTGCAGCGCTGGCTGTAGAGGTCCTGGATGGCTGGCAGCTCAGTCCTGGTGATGCGTTGAGCCGCCCTGACCACCCTCTGCAGAGCTTTGCGGTCGAGGGCGGTGCAGCTGCCGTACCAGGCCGTGATGCTGCCAGCCAGGATACTCTCGATGGTACACCTGTAGAAGTTGGTGAGTATCCTGGAGTCCATGCCGAACCTCCTCAGCCGCCGGAGGAAGAAGAGCCGCTGCCTCGCTGCCTTCATGACCACACCTGTGTGGTG
>CABFOQ010036124.1:8735-25988 GCA_900660455.1 Gephyroberyx darwinii
AAAAAAAAAATCTTGATGGAATCACCATGGAAACCACTCCGTATAAACTGTTCGTTGGGAGACCTTGGCAAAACCTATTATGGGATTGTTCTACTGGCACGGACCACAGAGACGCAGAGGAATTGGAAAGCAAGGAAAAAAAAATCTGAAGAAAAAACTGAAAGTATATATATATATATATAAATATATATATATATATACAAATGATGTTACTTGTTGCGCCATGTGTTTTTCTGTTTTTCAAAGTTTTTGGGGAATGATGTTAGGATCAAATACAGTAAGATTAAAAAAAGTGTGATTTTTGTTTTGGACAAAAAAAACATCTTCCATGATTAAAACAGAAACTGTCTATTATGACTAGGAAAAAATAAGAGAAAAAATAAATACCGAAATTGAAGAAGCACACACACACACAGCACAAAACACACACACTAGCAAACACAAACACCACAAAACACACACACACACACACACACATACACACACAGATACACACACACATGCACGCACAACAGATGCCTATAAACAGAGAGCCAATGACATTAATAACAATGACTTTTAAACATTACTGTTATTTCCTTTCTGGTTTCATTTGATTTTGCCAAAGTCAATATTGTTCTCTGGATATTATAAATAATAAAACTACATATATGGAACTGAGATGGGCTTGGTTAACAACAAGAGAGAGAGTATGTATGTGCCTGTACATGTGCGTATGTGCATGATTGAAAACAATGTACGTGACACTATATTATTTGTCTCAGTCAATTTAGGTCTGAGACAATGAAGCTGATCAAAGGCACAGGACTCCATTAAAACAGGATATGAGAAAAAGAGAACATTAGATGAACAGACGAGAAATGAGAATGTGAGAAAGCGAGAGAGAAGAAAACAAGCAGAGAGAGAGAGAGAGACTGAAACATTGATGGGGTTGGATTAACATTCAGGGTATCTGCAGATTTCAGAAAGCGAAATGTCAGACTTTTTAAGACGTTTAAAAACTACCTGGGATTGGATTTAAGACCAACAAAACATAAGAAACATACGAAATATAAAAGGGCAGAACAAAAGGACCCATAGATCGCCCAACATTTATAGAAATAAACAGAGAGAGAAGCAAGCCGCCGTGTGGAAGGACTGAAGGTCAGGCAGACGGGGAGAAAAACCTCAACACTCTCTTTCTTTTGCGATACCTGCTGTCGTCTACCTCTCTCCCTCAGTCGTCTTCTGGCGTGCCATCTGCAGACGCTGCTGATCGCCCAAGATGGAAGGAGCACGTGAAAGGCGTGACGAGAGACGGGGGGAGAGAGGGGAGGGAGGGGAAACGTAAGAGAATGCTGACATACCGAGAGACGGACAGATAGATGAGGGAGGGAGGAAAAGAAGGAAAGAAAGAGAGAAAGCGGGGGGGGATGAAGGAATAGGAAGAGGAAGGTCATTGTGTTCGGATTTGAGTGTGTGTGTGTGTTTGTGTTTCTTCTTCTTCTGTGTGTGTGAGAGACAGATTGTGCCCAGAGTGTGTGCGTTGGCGTTATTTTTTGTCGTGTAAGTGCTTTGCCACAATCTATTACCAGGCAGATTAAAAGAGCGTTTAACCACAGAGGGGTGAAATGAGGCCGGGCTACTGCTCTGTGTGTCTGTTTATGTGTGGTGCTGTATGTGCTAAAAAAGGTTAATGTGGTCTCTCCGCTCTTCAGCCACACACAAACGGGCTGTCCTCATATGCCGCCATCGACAGCGAGAGAGAGAGAGAGAGACGGAGCGAGAGAGCGTGACCGTCCTAACACCAGGGTAGAGGGCAATTTGATTTGAAACTAAGTGTCTATAATAAAAGGAGGGCAGACGCTACGCTGAGGTCACCTTCCTTCTCAACAGAGACTAGAGAGAGAGAGAGAGAGAGTCAGAAAAAAAAGAGCTAGAAAAAAAGTTAGAAAGGTTGTGTGGGTGGGTGTGTGTGTGGGTGGGTGTGTGTGGTGGGCGAGAACAGCGCAGCACCGAATGCCTCCCATCCCTCTGCTACTTCGCCGTAAGCAAAACGCTGGCCCAATTTGACTAATTAACAAAAAATAAATTTTAAAAAATGCTGAGTAACGTGTAAACACTCACACCCGCCCACGCACAAACACCTTCACCTTTTTCATGTTTTAACACACAGATGTGCCAACGCGCCTGACGAAATCACCTCCAGGCAGTCTCCTCACATGCGCAGGAGTGTGTTTTGAAAGGCCATGCCGGTAGCCAATATTTGTCTGACATTTGCAGTTATGATCAAGGTATGGGTCTATATGGGTTTCCCTGCAGAGTGCTGACTGATGGTGCATTACACCTCAACACCTCTTACAGCAACAGTATAGAAACTAGTCTAACCAGGTCTGCAACATCCTGAACTGTAGAGCAGAAACCAGTCTAACCAGGTCTGCAACACTGTACCAATGTCTTGAATAAGCCATCGAATAAGAGCAAAGGAAATTATTGCAAAACAATTATTTAACAGCAACACAGATGTCTGGCAAATGTGGAGCAAAGTTGTCCAGATTTTTTGAACCAGCAAAACTGTTTTCATCCAAACTCCAAAACAGTAGAATAGAGAAAAAGTGTAACACAGCTAAACTCACTTCAACTTCAAGAGTCACTCCCTGGTCAGCCTCCTGATGTTTTACTTCCTCCAACCACAAGTCAACCTTCTGCAGCTTAGCCTAGGAGCAAACTGTTTTAACAACTACCCACTTCCACAATATATAGTAGACTACTATTATAAGTGTTGCAGCTCTCTGCAGTAGATTTTGTACAGGAAATGTCACTAAAAAAAAAACATTTTTATTGAGCCATAGGTATATGTAACCAGAAGATGTTATCCAGCTCTTGAGTTTTGAATTGAGACATTAAAAAGATGGAGTGAATATGAACAGGGAGATAAAGATGGTGTGTGTCTGCATATTGGAAAAGCAAGGTGAGTATAGTAAAAACGTTTTATAAAAAAACAAAAAAAAAACCTTCAGAGTACAGATGGCCATTTTCACAAACCATGTTCTCATTTTATTCTGTGATCTCCAGGGGGCGGGAAATCAGCCGTCACCACTGAACCCTGACGATACATAGCAGTTCCTTCGCCGTACTTGCTTGTCATCTAGCTATGAGCCAGCTGTCAGTTCATTTACAGATCGTGTCTGGATGATCTGAAACACCATTTAAAACATTCATGTATATTGATCTTGCTGGTGCTAGTCTGCAAAATAATATGTTAGCTCTTTTTTTAAACTCATAACTACTTTATATATCGCAGTCAATATAAGTTCAGCCTCAAAACTTTCCAGTTTGAAAGTCCACTCCACTTCACTCCTATTGGAATATACAACATATAGACACTACAGTAGTATGACCCGGATATTTTGCACTGTTTCTGCCTACTGTTCAATAATGCATTTAGTCTATTTGCAATTACGGCTAATTCGACTCGGGGGAAATAAAGCCTGAATTGTGACTACAGATTGTCAGGACAGCTAATAATGGAGGTTGACGGCTAGAGTACCTGTCAAAGTGTGTGTGTGTCCTAAAATGTCTACCCAAGTGAAATATGTCCTCAATATCAGATTTGAAGGGATTCTCCAGGTATTAATATAGTAATTCACCAAACTCAGATGTGTGGTGCACATGCGTGTGTGTGTGTGTGTGTGGGGTGAATTTCAGCCCACTCTGAGTATATGAAATCGGTAGGTTTCATTCTAAAAAGAGATGTGACGGTGGATTGCTTTATGGCAGAAAAACCCGGAAGAGGACGCCAACGGAGCTCAAGCTTTCAGAAGTTCCTGAAATGGCAAATGGTGGAAGGAGTGAAAAAAGGTTGATAGAAAAATGTGAAAGAGAAACATGAAGACGCAGCATCGCCTTTTGCGACAAGAGGTGACGTGGTTCATGGGAAATGGACAGAGAGAGAGGAGAGAAAAAAAGAGGGGGGTGCTTTCATCTGATAGAAGTGATAAAATGATACACCTCAGACCCAGAGCCTCTTTCAGGCCTTTACCGTCATGCATCACCTTTTTCTTTGCCATTCCTCTCCCCCTGTCTCTCCGATCTTTAATTCAGACTTCTATCTAATTTGTTCTCTCCTTCACCTCCGATGACTCTTTCCATTCTATCATTTTTTCACCGCATTCACTCCTAATCTCCACCTCTCTCTGCCCTCCTGCACTCTCATGCAATCTTATTTTGCCCATTCAGTCCATCTTTCACTCATTTTCTCCTCCTCTCCTGACTATGATAACAATATACGTTTCTTTCTCTCCTCCTCCCCTGAATAATACAAATCTTCTTTTCTCTTCCTCTGTCCCTCCCTCGCTCCCTCTCTCCCTTTTCATTTTCTGTCTATAATTTTAATATTCTTTTACAGCCTCTCCCACTCTCATGCTCTTATTTTCTGACTATCATATCAATATTCCCTGCCTCTCCCTCTCCTCCTCCTCCTCCTCTCTCTCTCTCCCAGACTTTATTATTAACATTCCTCTCCTTTCATGCTTTTACCAAAATATATTCTGGCATCTCATCTCTGCCCCTGTGTCCTTGTCCGTCTCCATTTTATCCTGTTGGCTTATTTTCTCCTCTCCACCTTCTCTACTTGGGTTCAATTGTCATTGAATAGAACAGGATGCATTTTGAAAGAGTTGTTGAACACGTGAGCGTACAAACAAACACCATGTGACCTTCAAGATTTGGTGTAAAAAGCAGAAAAGATCACAAGTAAATGCAACTATACTGCTGAGGGCATATAAATGACTTTGAGATTCATTCCCCTGCTGCTGAGGATAAAAGCCCAACCCTGATTTTCAACCTATACCTACTCTTAACCTAAAACAGAACCCCAAACCCCTTATTTCTAAAAGAATAGAATCTGTTTCATTCAACGGCTCTCTCCTTCACCTCCGCCCTCACTCTTCACTCATCCTCTCTTTCTCTGCTACTTCTGCAGCCAACACTTTGGTTCATTCAGAGAAATTGTTTTACTGAGGCAAGTTGGTAACCTCTCTTCTGTCCTGTCACCTCCATGACTATCCTCCCTCTTTCCTTCCGTCCATCTCTACTCTATCAAGGCTCTTTTTCTGGGTTTCTGAGGGTAGATTCATGAAAGAAATAACAGTTTGAGCTCTTTGATTGCCATGCAATCTTCCTCTCGGCGCAAGACTCGGGCATCAGCAGCCAAATTCAGGTGAGTCGATCAGTCAGTCAGTCAGACACTTCTATTGTGAACATTTAACACACACTCCATATATGCAAGACAAGATAATCATCTGATTGATCATCTGATTGACATCTCTCCCTCTACTGCACACTCCCATTTATGTGCCTGCCTAGCCACCTCCCACATTTCAGTTGGCAGTGCCGATGCTGATGAGTAGTCAGTCTTTGACTACCTACCTGATCACCACTTCGATCATTGACTGAAATGATGCATTTCTGCAGTACTTCCTCACTGCTAGTCAGTGCCTGACAGTTGCTGAGTCATCCCTCCAGTTTGTTTCAAGGTAACAAACTCTCTCACCTCATATTATCTGATGCTCACTGTCCCTGTGTTTCAGTGTCACCAATGTGTGCAAGTCTGGCAACTGCAGCGGCTAGCTAATCTATATCATATCTGATCTATATCTCTATTTTAGTTGCAGCTAGATTTAGCTAGCAAAGCAGTTTTGAGTATCAGGGGTGGAATTAATTAAGCTAGGGCAAGGCTAACAACATATTTCAGCAAACCGGCTACTATGTTCTGACACTGAGAGACAGCTAAGCTACCGGAGCGTGGCGATATAGTGAATTCATCTTTTTGACAATACATTGGGTGGTTATCCTGATTATTCCAGGCCTGTAGTTGATGCTGCACAACTAGCTAGACACTATGGGATTGTACGCCATCTGGAATGGGACCCCTACCGTGGCAGGATTAATGCCATGCTTTGCCAGTTAACCTACACAGGGCCCCGGTGATGACCCTTCCTCTATCTCAACGGCCAGGCTCAATGGGAGGGACCGCTCCACAGCCTGCCCCTGAGAATAACAGGCAATGTATTTGTTGGAACAGGGTGAGCAGGGTAGAAAACATTTTGTGTGCAACACACCATGAAAACGACAAATAAAAGTGGCCCAAACTGGGTTTTTTTCCCTTTCCCTCAGACAAACACTTCCTCCTTTAAAGCAATCGCAAAATTGTTGACATTTCTATGAAAGGATAAAGTTAAAATAACATTTGGGATTACCGTTACTCAGATGTCAAATTTCATTTATATCTATTATTCTGAACATTGGTTTCAAACTTTTTTTTAAACAGGTCTTTCTTGCTAAGCTGAGACCAAAAGTCCTTTCACTAGATCTTAATGGGATCTGAGGGTGTAGGGTGGACTCTTTAACACAGACTGGGATATATGGTTCATTTATGGATGACACTACAGTCCAAAAAAGATAAATCATCACCCTCCCATCGCCGTTTGTGAAAATAGAGAAGGTGAAATAGTTTCTCAGTTTTTTTCCTGTCCAATTTCTCCATTGGTTTCTGTAGTAAAAATGGAAAAACCCACTGAAACTGCACCTTTTGTATTTTCAACCACATAGTGACTGGAAGTGGATGATTCATATGGTCTGTTAAACCTAAATAAGAGGACTGTAATGTCATTCATAAATTAACCATATATCTCATACTGTGTTTCAGTCTTCTCAGTATCCTCAGGCCTACAACAGTTTGCCATCGCTCTCTCTTCTACCTCCTCCATCTCGTTCACCCCTGCCAACTTCTTTCCTTTAACTCCCGTCTTCTCCCGAGACCTGGGTGCCTCTCCTCTTCACCCCTTCATTACTCTTTCACTCCCATTTCTTTCCCTCTCCCCATCCTCTTTTAATACTCTCTCCTTCAGTCCCACTCACCTCTCTTCCATTCTCCGTTCTACGGAGGGCCCCCCATCGCTCATTTTCCCTTTTTCTTCCCTTCTCATCTCTCTACCTGAATTCGCCACAGGGCCTGTCCTCTTCATCATTAACTCTTCCTTCATCCCGCCCACTGCCCAACTCTCCTTCCCTTTTCCCCAGGGAGGAGGCATCTAACGGGAGCTCCCTGTCCTCTTTTCATCATTTCTCACTACTCGTTCTGTCTCTTTGTCCTCCTTGTGGCAACACCACCTCCTCCTCCTCCTCATCAGTACCACAGGCTGCGTTCAGACTCCTGATCCGACAGAGGAAGTGAAAACTTGTACCTCTTCATCTTTTAAGGCTCCCCAGTTTCTTTTCATGTGTGTGTGTGTGAGAGAGAGAGAGAGAGAGAGAGAGAGAGAGAGAGTTACACTGGGGTGTCTCTGGTTCTCACAGTTTCTAGTGAACGAGTGAAAGGTAAAGATAGGGATGGGGGAGAGAGAGAGGGAAAGCAGGGGGTCGACAGAAGTCCATGCGAGAGCTACAGATATATAAATGTATTATTAAAAAGGGAGGGAGGGAGAGAAGAGCGAGTAGGCAGACAGAAAAAGACATCAACATCCTTTGATTTGGGCAGCTGGAATGAAATGACACATCTAGTATTTAGACTCTTTAGACCCCCAATATCCCCCTGTGATTCTCCCTGACGGTATTTCTATCTGAATGGCTCACACAGCTAAAATCACTCGCTAAATGAATGCATCCTTCATCGAGCTCTACGCTCATTCTCACCACGGAGAATGAACAGAACGCAATACAAGCAGCCGGTCGTGACTGCTCCATTAGCGAACCTAAAACCCCGCAAATCCACTCCCATCTTTGTGTCGACACTGATGTTTACCATCACTAACAACCACAGAGAGCTCTATGTAAATTTGCCAAGCGCCTATGCCCAATTAGTGATGCTAACACCCACGTGAGCCAACAGCAGCTCTTTCAATGCTACTTTGTGGGGAGAACACCGTATTCCGGTGGGAAACCAGAGACTGGTTTTCATTGTAAAATATACAGCAAATATATTTATGTTGTTGGGCTGCCAATTTGCCCCTGGCCCCATTGGTGCACACCTGGGATGCAAAAAAAAAAAAGAGACAAATTTAGCCTCAGCCTGTGACCCAATCCTGAAAAAGATAAGTTGTCCAACAAGCCAGTTCTCAAAAAGTCAGTGTAGTCCTTTAAGAAACACCGCTGTACAGCCGTAGGAAATCTCATGCTGTATTAAGGGCTAGAGAAGGTCCTGTAGCTTTGTCTCAGACAGCACCGCCCAGGAAGAAATGTAACCTCTTGCCACGGCTTAAGCTTAAACACTGTAGGAGATTATCATTATGAAATATTGAGGGTGTTTTGCTGCTAGCCGAGACGTCGGACCTTGGTGTGTCATTTCCTTGGCAGCGCTAACTGCACCTCTCGACCCTGTTGAAAAATCTTTGATGCTCTAAGTTGTGGACAAGTGGTGGAGAGAAAGAGATGATGGGGAAGGAGAAATACTGGAGAAATATTGCTCCTCTACATGTGAGATTGCTATGGGTCCTGATCCCCCCCCCCCTTATCATCCCTTCATCATATTTGTAGCTGCTCGTAAATCCCCCTCACTTTGTGTTCTCTCTTCCAGTGCAGTGGAACTGGACCAGAGTGTTTTTTTACCGTGTAGCAATGGTATCGGAATAAAATAGTATAATATATATTATTGCTTGACAAATATGAATGATAAAACTGTTGATAAAATGTTTGTATAATAGTAAAAATACACTTAAAATACTTAAATACGCTTAAAATGAACAATCTGATCAAAAAAATTATGGTTTTCTCTGTTATCCCAGACAGGAAAATAAACAAAACACCATTTTTTACGATTTTTCCAGCTGAGAAAATAGAATTGCATCCATTTCGCCCGAGGCTGCCTACACAATGTGTACAGAATTACGTCTGTTACACGTTGACTTTTGCTTTGACTAGCGGTTGTTAAACATCACAGTACTGTCAGACGTCATCAGCATTGAGACTACAAGGGAAACCGCGAAGCTTCGATGTCCCTTTGCTTGCCGGCGCTAGCACAACTATAGTGAAGGATGTGTATCATTGCTATTAAATATTCAGTGTTTGGCTGCATACAGAGATGTCAGGCCTTGGCACATTGCTCAGCACTGCACAGAGCAGTCTTTTCTGAGGAGTACTCCACTCGCAGGAGTAAAACACTTTGCCACTGCAGAGGAAGAAAATAACTGAACTCGGAACTCGTACATTTTGTCAGACAGTAAAAATGGTGAGGTCTAATCCTGCCATCACTGCAAAACAGCAAATGTCAAATATTGTCTTTCGCCTCACAACCCGCAGATACCAAACTTCCCTCAAAAATGAAAAAAATGAAAATAAAAAATAAACGTCACAATGATTTTGCCACTGTGAGGGAAACAAAACTACACGCTATTGCACTTTTCCCCCCCACTACAATGACAGCAAGAAGTGCCTATAGCACATTCCACCACCAGACAGTATACCGATTTACTACTGTGACAGATCTGATCGGCCTCCAGTTACCATTTGACAGTAATACAAATTCAAAGCCAAAACTTTGACTCAGCATAAAAGAGTCAATGAATGGCTTGCATATGATATGGACATACCCCGGGTTTAGACCCAGTCGCCTAACCATGACTTTGAATTGTCTCAAACAGATGCTCCATTCCATGGCATAGGCAATGCCTCTATTTGCCAAATACAGCTACCAATGGCTCCATGAAACTGTCACTGCAAAGGATTTTTTTCTTTACAGCATTTGGTGGACACTTGAATCAGAGGGGAAAATCGCACAGCTAAACCTGGCGGTGTTCGTGCCATGCTCTACCATTCAGCTACAGAATGAGAACGGTGTACATTTTGTCTCAAACTGCAAGAACACAGTCTTCGCCACCTACACCCACTCCAGTCAACTTGCAATTGTCAGTGAAGTGTGAAGCCTTTCTCGCTAAAATGAAAGCATCAGGATTTAACCCTAGAGCACGTCACTGGTCCTTTGCTAGCAATCACATAATAACAGTGCGATGCACATACTGCACTGAACCCTTGGTTGCAGCATCTGCAGGCCATTTCATTCTACAAAGGAGAGCAAAAAGGTCCACACACACTTTAACCCGCGTAACCTTGCCAGCGCTGTCGTATGCACACATCTAAATACCTGGAGGCAAGAGGAAAGGTTGACCCTGTCCCTTTAGCTTGCCTGGGGTTTGGCTCCCGCTGGATTGGAACATTGGCATTACTGAGACAAAGTGAATGTAATTGAACCTTTCAACTATGCAGATGGCCAGTCTCAGAGCTCAGGTGGCATTGGTGCACCAGCACGTGCCCGCGCGTACAGACACCCACACACACACACACACACACACACACACACAGAAATACACAAACAAAGACAAATAGAAGGGCATACGGTCCAAACTACAATAAAACAACAGAGGTGCATGCACACATCCAAACATGCACAAAAGAGTTGTAGGCTTACAATTAAATGTAGCGAGAGGTTGATAGCTCACGACACACACACACACCACATCAAAGATTTAGATGGTAGTGAAAGGTGCATTTCCTTAGCTCGCCGAAGAGCAAACCCCCACCCCATGAGAGAGAGACACACACACACACACACACACACACACGGTCTACAGACAATACTTACCCAAACTAACCTCACTAGGTACACCTAAATGCTTTCAGTAAGATATATTTAATTACAGAGAGACCGGGGAGAAAAACAGAGGGAGTGAGGAAGAAAGACAGAATAGTGCAGAGATTGAGAAAAAGGAGTGACTAACACAGAGGGAGACAAAGAAACAAAAAGAACAAAGCAGAGGCCTTAGCACAAAAAAAAAAAAAATGCTGCTGATACCGAAGAAGTGAACGACAGAACCAGAAAATGAGAATAGAGAAAGAAGCCGGCAGTGCAAGGTGACACTTTAATTGCACAGCACTTTATCTAAGTGCACACACTCGCCATTATAGTAGCTCAAGTGTATTTCACATAGAGTATACTGTAACAACGTTGCCAATGCGGGGCTGCACACCAGCCACATACCAACACTTGATCAATTCCATTACAGAGTCCACAACAATGCCGAGACTCACTGTACTCCTCGAGTCAAGGCTGAAGTTATTTCTCCTGCTAAGAAACCTCAAAATAGGAAGAAACAGGAGAGACTATTTGTACTGCAGACCTACCAAGCTTACATTTATCTGCTTACTCGAAAAGTATTCAAGTCAATAGCGCTGAAAGCAATATGATCAAACTTTAGATGCCATGTATGCAGGGGTGGACTTTACTATTAGGCAAAGGTAGGCAACTGCCTAGGGCCGCTTGACACCGCCGCCTGCTACTACTCACTGCCTGTGGGCGTGTCACTTGTCATGGAGGTCCGGTTACCATGGAGGAGACGTGGAAATGTGGAAGTCAAAAATGAAAAAGTGAAATGACAAAAAAAAACTACAACTACAGTAATCCTATAGTTACTTTGCTAGAGGAATATTATTGGGATATCATAGGAGTTAAAATACCGTAACGTACAATAAGTTCACTATAGAGTACTGCAAACATTACAACTGGACACCGCAATTATTAAGTTTTCCTCCATTTTCCCTCTGAAGTAGAATTTAGTAGTAGCGGACCAAAAAAACGGTCTTCAATCCGTTTGGGTACACATGCAGGATGTGCAGTGAAATGTAAAGTGGCACATCCTGCATGTGTATGTGACTAATACAATTCTTGAATTCCTATTCACATCTAAACTATGCCAGCAACCACAGAGTCCACGAAAAAGATCTGCTACTGTTCAGCAACATGGGAGGTCCGTACAGCCAAACCTTTCCTTCCACTTAAACTAAGGTGATGAGAGAGTGAAGAACACAACCAAGATTAGGAAATCAAAGTGCATTCAAGAGAGACTGAGACAAAGGGAGAAAAGGTAAACATTGTAGTTTATGGTAAAGTGTTGTGTTTACATGACTCTCTTCGAGCAGTCCAGGGGGAGCCTGAGAGAAGAGCAAGGTAAGTGCGTGGCTCTAAGATCTTATGGTAGACTGTATCCATCTTTTCATTGTGTTTCTCTGTTTAACTGTTTGTATCGTTCTCTTCTAAATACAAAACACAGCCTGGGCACGTCTTTCAGCAGCTGTCCCACTCGGCACTCCAGGGACCAGTGAGAAGGTATGTGTCACAACTAGGTCTGATTGTTTTGAGTAATAAGGATAGAAAAGGGTGAGAACTGGGAGTGAGGAGGGCCCCATACATGTCTTTGCCTTGGGCCCGCAAATCACTGAATCCGCCCCTGCATGTATGAGATGCCTTATTGGCAAATTTGATAGCATCTTAAACACTGAAAGCTCCTTAGATGTAATACTAAAATCGTAGCTGTCATCAAATCCTGTTGATGATAAATAAACATGTCGTATTAAAATACATTAACCATCCGTTCATGTCTTTGAGGCGCGTCGCAAACGTGTTCACCGCAGCACGTGGACGCGACCACCATGGAAAGACCACATGAAAAAGGACTTTAACTTTGAAGTAGCTAAAGTGCAGTTAAAAAAAGACAGCTCCACTGGCAAGTCGTTAAGTTGAAGTTGGCAATTAGCAGTATGCATCAGCTTTGAAAGACGTCCGGCGGCTCAATCATTTGTCAGTCACTAAAAACTCAGTTATTTTAAGCGGTAGGGAAGTGAAGTGGAACAGAGATCTCAAAGGTGGCCCTAACCATTGTGAAATCTTACACATTTCCATTACTTTGTCCACCCCCTGTATGTGTTGTCTCAAACTACACTCACACAGGAAGTGTTATTTTCCTCTGAGGAGAGAAGATAGTGGATGAGAAGGAAAGAGAGGAGGATGGAGAACAAAAGGAGAGGAGAAGTAGGTGAGGAGAAAAAAAGGGGGGGGGGAGTGGAAGATTAAAAAAAGTAGAGCATACAGAAAACACTCAACCGCACTGCTGCCATCCCTCCACCTCCCTTATTGCTCTCCTGAGTTGAAAGCGTTTGTTTTCTCAGCAACAGCTGAACATTAAGCTCAGACTCAATGTCTACTTAAAATGAGGCAAATCCCTTTATTGTATCGGAAGCACACACACACACACACACACACACACACACACTGCGATGCAGGAAGGCGCAGACGGATATGAAAACACACTTACTTAAATCTTCGCATTTTCAAAGTCGGGATACCGAAAACAATCTTCACTCCTATTTCTATCGATCTGAAAACTGTTTATGCATCCTCTCTTTCACTCTACCTCCACCCCTCCCTCCCTCCAGTTTCTCCAATAGCAGGAGTGGCATACAATGAAATGCAAACCGCCAATACTATCTTATCACAGAGAAACAGAAAGATAAGCAAAATCCTATTTTGCCTTGCTAAATTCATCTCGGTTTCCCGTGTTAACTTTACCACCCTGCCTTATCTTTATTCTAGGACTGCTCTCACCAAACTGCCGAAAACACCAAACAATATTGTACTTGCAAAGTAGGGAGAGGTCGCCAAGAAGGGAGCCGGCGTCTCATCCAGCTTTAATTGACAATTAATGAATCCAGATATTAGCTGGTCCAAAAGCCTGGCTAAGGGCAAGCCGTGATTAAACTCATTAGAAATAGAAAAGAGACGTTTGCTCTCAATCAGTCATTAAAGCAGCCAAACCACAAGGCACTCTCCCAAACTCATTTTCTCTCTGTTGTACTTCCCTGCCTGTCTTAGCGTCCAATCTCTTTTCCCCCCTCGCTCACCTCTTAAATTCCCTCATTTTCCCCCTTTCTCTCACACTTCTGGCATGCCCTTTCTCCTGCATTTCTCTCCTCTTTCACCCGTTTAATCTATCCCTCCTCTCTCTATCGATGAATCTGGAGTCTTTTCAGGCGTGCGAGCTGCCCGAAACCACCAGCCCGCCTTCAAAAAGTAATGTTTCCCACTCTTCAAAAAGCAAGGCCATCAATTCATCCGGGTTGCTGTTTGGATGCGGTCTTTGTTTCACATGTCTAGAGTTTACAAGTCCAAAATAGTATTCTTATTCACTCAATATTCCAGGCAATGCCGCTGAGACAGACTGTTCACAGTGGGAGATTGTGTTCACATCTGGTAGTTTACGCATTGTGTGTGTGTGTGTGTGCTGTCTGGAGTGTTTTGAAGACCAAAATAGTGGGTTTCTCAATATTTCTCCAAGTTCATCTGATGATAAACGCCTTGTATGATTTGCTCAAATTTAAAGCACCCCATGGTGACCCCACCAACAGATGAACATTTTTCTAATATGCCTGGCAAGGAAATTGTTGCTTACAAAAGGCAGAAAGCGGATTCCTGCCAATTACAAACAGACGCATCTGTGAATCCCCCCTCCCCCAAATTGAAGCTGTGCATCCGACTCCCATTTCGATCAAGACTAAAGATGTGCACAGTCCATTCAGGGAATTGCCGGATACAGCGTTGCTACCAGTTTCTTTCTGCTTATTTTGCCTTACAAATGTATTCACTCCACAGTGCCATTTCATTCCATCATCCATCCACCCATTCATATCCTTATTTACTTCCCCAGTCTGTTGACGGGACGTATATTTAAGTCAGCATAGCTTATGGCAAACTAACAAAAATACAAAGTAGATGGTTGATTGTGTATCTACAAGTGGTCAAGATAATCATACGTTAGATTGGCATTGAGAAGAAAAACTTACACACTTCAGTGGGTTCTTGACGTTTCCAGGACAAATAAAGTATCTATCCATCTATCTCCATCTTATATTTTTCATTTGGGGCATTTAGCTGATGCCCTTCAGAGCTATTAATAGGGAGTGCAACGGTAGAATAAGCTTCAATTCCTAGATAACTAATAACATTACTAGAAAAATAACCAAAAAGAGCTAGAAGAGAGAGAGAAGGATTTTTTCCAACATCAGAGCAAATTAGAGGGAGCACCTCTGCTACAGTGTCACGTTTTCCCCTAACAAAGTTGTTCCCTTGAGCCCTGGAGAAATACCAACTTTTCAGCAAATGAGCTCTTAGATCAGCGTACTGCTGTTTGAAAAGGTATTAGAAATAAAATGGAATCCTTCCGTGAAGGTAAACGTCTCCCCATCCCCCCTCTCTGCCTCTCTTCTTCCATCTTTGCCAACCATAACGGCATGTTTCTATCTGTCTCTTTTTCTTCTTCCATATCGATCTACCTGCAGTCTAGACATTGTGATGAAATGCCACTCTGAAAGGCTTTGTCCGGAGCAGCTGTAAACATGTCACCCCTGACGGCCTTCTGGCTCTGTAGGGCCTAAACAAGGCCTTTCTAAATGGTCTCGACACAACTGGGGGTTGTTACGGGCAAGGCTAGTTTTATTGGCTCAGTCAGCAAATTACCACACAAGTCTGGACAGAACATTACAAACTACTTTGGCTCAAAACTTGGAATCAAGTGTATCGCACCGTCTCTTTTATCTCTCCCTCTGTAATGGGTTTGTTTATGCTCAATAGCGGAGTAAGCCCGGACCGCCCTATCATTTCACCAAAAGTGTGTGTGCGCCATGCTTGTGTGTGCATTCTTGCTGTAATTTCTAGGAAGGGCAATTGTACTGTGGAGCTAAGCGAAGCACTTAGCGACACAGACAGAGATGGCTGGATGGAGGGAGACAGACAGAATGGAGAGGGAAGGATGCGGGTGGAGAGAAAGTGAGATTTTAGAGAATGTGTTTGTGCGATTGGAAATGCGCTGAGCCATCCATCATTTAGCATTACTAGCAAAACAGACACTTTTACTTTTACACCTTAAGACTAACGTCAGAAGAGCGCAGACTTGTAATAGAATTTTATATTAGGGAGAGTGAGGGTGAGCGCAGGTATACCTCAGGCCTCTTTCTGAAACTGAGCTATATTAACACAGAAATTGCCGGTGCTGTGGTTGCCCGATGCAAGGAAACAAGCAAACCCTGCAGTCAAATAAGCAACCAAATTCAAACAAGCATCAACAATTACCTTTTAGAAAACAAGCACAAACAAGCATAAAAAAACTCAAGCCTCAAACATTTCCAAGCAGCTTCCTGAAATAGAAGAAATAGCTGTGTTGCGCTTTTAATGAGCAGAACTGGCAACTCTGATGCATCAGATCTGCCTCTAAGGTTGCAACACATTTGAAACAGCAGATGTACATCTGCAGATGTAGCCGTGAGTGCCACGTTTTACTGCCCATTTTTTAATTTTTGATCATTTCAGAGAAACAAGTTTTGGTGCGCATTACGCCGGTTCAGTTCTACTTGAAAGCGTCTAAGAAAGAACACACTGCATTGGCCACTGTAGTACTGGTGCATGATAGATACATACAGCTTCTGCAACAGTGACCACAGTCCAAATGCTGCTATTGCTATTAGCTGCTGAGCATAAACATGTTCACATGGCAACAAACTTGTTGGTTGAAAATAGCTGCAATGGCTAAACTTCATGGTTATCAGATTTCGGTGCTTCCTTGTTTCCCTACCTAGTAATATGTCCGCTTTATTGTAAAAAAACATTGATTACATCCATTCAAAGCTTCCCTGTTCTCTCCATTTTTTTGACAGACTAGAGGAATAAATGTCTCAAACACGACGCTTGGAGAACGGTTGAATCTGTATTTGGAGTAGATGATAAGCTCTTTTTTTAGTTTAATTTTATTGAGTTTTGTCTGTTTATTTTGAATTAATGCTGTTAACTCATCAGAACGATGTGATGTTATGAAAACAAATCCCAAAGCAGACCGATGCAGATGCAGGCTGATGTCCAACATGATTACTCACTACTCCATTATTGTGCATGCACGCATTGCTCTGTGTATTGTTCAGCTCGTTATGTAAGAGTGAGTGCATATATGTGTGTTAATTGATTTGTAGGCAGATTGGATTGTTGTGTGTGTGTGTGTGTTTAATAGATGATTAAGCCCTAAAACCTTCCTGAGTGCGTGCATGTGAGTGAGTATTAGAATGCATCAATTAATCAGTGTGTGTACAGACCTTTAATTAAACTCCCACTTCTCCCTGGACCCTGCTTCCGTGTGTGTGTGTGTGTGTGTGTGTGTGTACGTTCACATTGGCATCTGTATGCATATCACCATGCGCGCTACCCCAAATCCCAATATTCATGACTATGCATGGGAACTTGCACAACACCACTTCTCATACTCAACGCCATACTCAACATCGGTACATTCACAGGAAACATAATGTGAATGTGTGTATTGAGGGGAACTGAACTGTGGTTGACCCAAACCCTGGAAGCCATGACAGATAGAGCGACTCCTAGCAAAGTACATCACTCACCCAACT
>CABFOQ010036124.1:31143-47898 GCA_900660455.1 Gephyroberyx darwinii
GCCAATGCCAGCACGCTGAACGACGGGGCCGCTGCTCTCGTTTTAATGACTGCTGATGCCGCAAAGAGACTCAACGTCACTCCATTGGCCAGGGTTGTCTGTAAGGTGCACACACACACACACACACACACATACACACATATACACACACACACACACACACACACACACACACACACACACACACACACACACACACACACACACACACAGCTCGGAAATCAACAACAATGTGGCCAGAAACCATTTGATGAGCAGCAAAGGGTAGCAAAGTGATTCTGCAGAAATGGGGTGTGTGTGTGTGTGTGCACGCATTACTCACGGTTCACACAACGCACCAGGAGTCAACGTGTGTGATGAGCAATTATATAAGACAGATGCTCTCATGCATAGATGCTCTCATGTGATGTCATTCGCACCCTGCGTAAACAAACATTATTCAGTGTATATGTACTGACACGCTTTTCACTCTTTTCCAAACCTTAACCATCAACATGCACACACACACACACACACACACACACACACACACACACACAAACCCCCCACAGGGAAACGTCACTATGGACATATTGTTTTCTGTCTTCTCTGATGGTCTCTCCGTCTCTATTGGCCTTTTGCTTTCTCCCAACCCCTCCATCCATATTTCCTCACCCTGGCGCCTTGTCTTCTGTCCATCACACTCTCCATCTCTTTTTGCTGCTGGACTCATGACATTTCACTGCTCAACACTGCTCCCGTTCTACGCACACACACACAAAAAACATGTCCCCACCAACGTGCATAAACACGCACACACACACACACAAATACTTGCGCACACACACACAGAATCGTGATATATACAGAGCTTTCTCAAATGCCAAACATAATTCCACACAACAGAGGAGAACAGCATGTCGTCCTACGCCAACCTGGTAACTCAAATTTTGTTTTTACTTGAATTCAATGGTTATATCATCATTTACAAGCAGAGTAAAGTCCAGGACTGCAGCAGCCACCAAACCCAAACAGTAATGACAAAAAGAAATCTGTCAATCTCAAAAAGAGGTTTGTTTTCTTAATAGAGGAGGTGACTGTCTTTGGAGATACGAGGATATCACCCTCCAGCGTTAGATCTCAGACCAGAGCCCTAATAGGCCTCGGCTTTGTAGCCAATGCTCCGGCTTCTTTCTGGTGACATTTAAACAGCGCTAACAACGTTCTCCAAGGCCACCGGGTCCTAATCACACAACCTAGGAACGACTGAATCGCTCTAATTACCATTCCTCGATGGTCACGTTGGCCACATGAGCACACATGAGCACACATTCTGGCAGGTCCAGAGACAAAAATTGTCATTGTCAACCTGATATCGCAACAGAAATGACTTTCTTCAATAAACTATTTTTTAAGACTAACAGTTATTCAATGCCATTTCTTGTCCAATGAGAAATTTTGTTTGCACATCATACCCGGCAGTGGACAACATGCAACACCTTATCTCTGTCTCACAAGAATCTGACAACTGTATTTTTACCCTTTTTTTTCTCCAACTCATGTAACCCGTTTAAATACCCACTGGCAGACTTGTTCATGTGTGTCAAAAAAAATCAGGCAGTTTCTCTCAAGTTCCTACAAGTGTTTAGTTCTCGTCAACTCAAGTTTTCCCACTGTCAACTTCTATCTACCATAAATGGTCAGAGCGCACAAAAGTGAGATCAATTAATTATAGCAGTTATTCTGCTTGCTTTGCTTCATTGTATTGTCCTCTGTCTGTGTTGATGAGTTACAAAGCTTTTGTACTACTTCATTGGTGCAGAATGGAAAGTAATCCACTTCTAGCCTGAACGACACAGGAACAAAAGCTACTCACGGTAGCTTGTTTACGGCAGAAGCTCTCCTGCACCGTGGCGAGTAGTCATTACAAAAAGAAAGGCTTGTCTTACCTTTGTCCTGCAAAATGAATTCAATTGCAGTCAGTGTATAATAGGTAAACTAGGTTGAATTCCCAGTGTAGTCTGTTTACCTAACCAACTGTACAAAGAGCAGCAACTACAGGACCATCAAAATGGGGCTTGCATTAAACACTCCCACTCTGCGACTAGGGAACATTTGTCTTTGTAAAGTACACTCTAAATTAATAATTTGATTTGAGAAAACCAATTTGACTTGCAATTTCACCCCATCATGACTCAATCGCAACAGATATTATGATGACTGAGCTGAGCAACTTCCACCAGTTATAGTCACTTCATTCACAAACTGAGGCAAACTCAATCCTTCATCGGATGAAATATATAAAATACACGCCACAATTATCCTTAGATATCGAGACGGGAAGAAAGCAGAAAAAACACAAGGGAATAAATCCATTACTGGTCTGTGGACGGAGCGAAATGCCTTCCAAATGAATGTTGTTTTACATCAACCACTGCAACATTGCGGCTCAATTCATTGACATTCTAGTGGTTGCAGAGCAGGAGCTGGAAGAACTTTGTTTACACAAATAGTTTTCAAAAAATAGAAGCACTTCGTTAACACGTCTACAGAGGAAACAACTGATGAATGACATATCAGCTGTGAATTAGACACTGCTCACTGGAATGCTCTTTTCACCTAGTAGATAGCAGACGGCCATATCCTATTTAATACAATCCAAATCACTTATTTGCTCGGCTTTTAAGCATTTTACAAGTCAAGGCATGTTCACATCAAGTACTCTCGCCTCACCTTGAAACAAAATGCTTCCTTTTACATAGTAATGAATCTTTTCTGTACATCGCTCTCAGTTTGTCCTCAGGCAAAATAATCTGGATCTGGATTAGACATTAACCTGTAAAGAGCTGCCTACTGCGTGCTGTGCACAGAAATAAGGATGTACGGCCATAGAGACACGTGTTTAAAAAACTAATTTGCACTTTTTACAAAAGCACACATGCAGTGTTTCCATTTAAAAAGTAAATGCTCGTAAATACCTGGGAAGAGGTGCAGTACATGTCAATATAGTCTAATAAAATGTTTAAATTCAATAAGCTACATATTTTAATCACATGTAACATCTTTTCTCCTCTGATATATAATCATGATAAACGAAGAATCAATTTTAAATTGAATCCTGAGGCGAAGTATCGTGAATCGTGACATTGCTAAATATCCCCACCCCTAACAGCTGTGCTTTCCTTTAATCAGGGTTCCTACACCTTTTTGCTAATCTAATTCCATGACTTTTCCAAGACTATTCCATGATGTATAGCAAAATTCCCATGACCAATATTTGTCAGTCTTTGTTGCAAATGTCACATTTTTCACTGAACAGCTGATCTGAATGTTCCAGGCCTTATTTCTGAATTTGATTCAGTACATGTATATACAAGTTATAAAACAATCGCTTCATAGCTGCACTGACTATGCAAACAAATGTTTCTCTCCATCTACGTCTCTCTCTCTCTGCCAAACTACAATCTACAGTCCATACCAGTTACAAAATGAACAGCACAAACTCAGCCTTAACTGAATCACACTATTGGCAGTAACAATAGTCTGGAATCGCCTCACATCAAGCTATTTTTGTCTCCATACATATCAACACACACACACATTCTACTGTACACATGCATCTTGGTTTTTGCACCAAAGCACGCCGCCCTTTAAGCACCCAGGGTGGAACGTCCTACCTTGACCCCTCGCACTCTGAACTCGGCCAGGGCTCGGCTCATCTTGGAAGCTGCCGTCGTCAGGTCCTTGCCGCTGGCGATGACTTTGACCAGCAGGGAGTCGTAGTGGGGGGAAATGATGGCGCCCTGGAAGGCCGAGGCACTGTCCAGACGGATGCCCATACCCTCACCACTCCGGAAAACCTGGGAGGAACAGGAGAGGGGAGAGAGGGGGTGAGGGACTTCTACTTGATATAACAGCAAAGATGGTGATCCATTAATCCAAATGCAGAAATGACATCACAGATCATTTGGAAAGAAGAAAATAAGTAGATGGATTACTCCAACTTTTGAATGGAAAAGTGTGTAAATTGTGATGAATAATGGTCCATTAACCTTCATAGTGACTTGATTTCGGAGGCAGTTGAATATTTCAGCGACACAGTGCAGGTTTATTGCTCCCCAATTACTCTGTCTGGGCAACTGGTCGTTGCATTCGTTAGGGGCTGTGGCTTGTAACGTTAGCGCATAAAAGCATCACATCTGCTAAGTGCATAAAATGTAAAGTGTAAATGACCTGCGACGGGGAGGTGAGAGGACGGAGAGAAACGATGAAAACGGCAAAACGAGGAGACAAAAAGCATGACGAGTGAGAGAAGGAGAGGTCTGACTGTTCCAAACCACTTGGCAAGAGAGGAGCGAGGGAGGAGAGGAGATGTGAAGAGGAAAGTGAGGACTAGCCCACACTGCAGCATATGGAGCCCCTTGAGGGCTCGAAGAGATGAGCGAAAGTTATAATTACAACAATGTTGTGCCACAGTGACGATATGTGGGTAATATTTTCAGGCAGTATAAATAACGAAGCTGGCGGCATTTATGACCAACAGTATTTTTCATTATACTTTTGTTCTTTAACGACGATTTTATCTACATTAATTTAGTTTGTCTACTCTTCAAGGCAATCTTGTTCATCTCCATTGGCTCAAAATGATCACAACGTTCATGTATCATTGCCTCTATAGTGCTCGCAAATCTGTGGTGCAATGGTAATATTGGCTGACAAATGACTTTTTAAATGGCTTAGAGTGTCACAGCCCAAATGAATGAACCACTCCAAACCAGGATGCTTTAAAACCATGGTCTGAATGCTGTGCTGTTGAAAATAAGCATGCGATTGGACGAGGACAAAGTAAAAACACACTACACACCTGCAGATGAGCACAAAGATGTCAAAAGCATGCTTATACAATTTAGACAGCTATAGATCTTAAAACCCAGCTGAATATTGAAACACTCCTATGGGTGGGTGTGAATGCTTTCATTTGAATTACGTTTGTCAAGGTGTAGTGTAACATTCATTAAAATCTCTTACTAAGGATTTCCGATCTTTCGAACAAACTGAAAAGAATCTCACTCTATGAAGCAGAGTAAATTGTCCTGAGTATTGCTGCCCACACACTGCCTCTACCATTGAAATGTGCCTTTTCATGGTTTAAAGTCCCGGTTTCTAGGTCGTTATTCTCAAAAAGCATGGCGCTCCTCTTTGAGTTTGAGGCTTCAGGCTGGTCATCAGCACTTCCAAGTTTCCAAATTCACTCTGGAAGCAAATCGCAGAGCAATGGCGCTATCAAATTAGCGGCGATGTGACATATCTTACTCATTCATGCTCACCCAACATGGGGATTACTTTTGCTGAATTACCAGAGGTAAGCACAGGTTAAAGCACAGCTGTTATATATATTTTATCTCCCAAAATCTGTACACGTATTGTGGAATAAAACCTGATCTCTGTAGGAAGGCAGAAGATGACAATCCCCAACAAGCCAAATTCAGATTACAGGGCAATTACATCTGTTTGTTTTCTGAACTCAAACACTGCAAATCTCTGACAACAGTATGAAGTTGGACTGAAAAACACCTACATTACTTCAACCCTGAAAATACGTAAATGGCAGCTCTAAATGCTCATAACATCATGAAATGCTGAAAATGTAATCTTTAACAAAAACAGCACTGTTGAAAGAGCAGACTGTGTGTCATAGCGTGGTTTCTCTCGTCAGGGATTTATTACCACTCCATTACCTCCAAAACAACATTTCTGGCGTTCCTCTCTCAGGTTGCTGCCAACGTAAGATAGTCTATAAGCTGGAATTTAGTGTTCAAACAAACGTACAGTGGTTGTGATGAACCCTACTCTGCCCTGCTGCGGCTTATCAGTTTATGCCAGAACCGCGTTTTTTGAGACCGTTACCAACCTTCTTCAGTGGAAGACAAACTCCCCGGGCAGAGTCTAGACTATTTACTTCTCCTTCCTCCTCTTTTATTTTCAAACTGGCTACATTTTCAAGGTGTTCTGCGGCAGCCCCTTAACACTGCAGGCCACGACTAGCGTTGCGTTAGCGTTGGCTGCTGTTGAATGAACATCATCTGTTAAAGTGACTGACTGGTTACCCGACAGCCACCTGGTGTTTCTTTTCCCTTTGTTGTTCAGTCCCAAACTGCGACATCCCTGAGGGAGATTTAAACTATACTAAAAAGGAAAGCATTGTGCACGTCGAATTTGATACCCTTCTTAGCTTTTATTCATCCGGGACGTGCCGACTGAGCGCGCGTGCTATTTTCAGCGACACACCCCGCTGCATAATCACACCGTTTAGGCATTTGGCTAACACGTTCATCAAGAACAACGAGCGGCGATAAGAGGAGAAGATAAAGGCTCGGTGTGTCGCTCAAAGACACACGTCTGCTGCCGATGGACGCCGCTCACCGCGTCGCCACACTGTTATCGGTCTTTCTAACGAGGATGCCACCCTGCCGCCCGGTTTACACGCTCTTGGGAGCTGGTAAACAAATGTTCGCAAACACAACAGCGCACATGTGCATCTGCAAAACGGGCGTGCATCCAGATGAGCGTGACAGCGGGAAGACAAGCATGCAGAAATGCGGACAGACAAACACACGTGCGCACAGAATACCAATGTTGTTTACAATTGAACATCTTACTGTAAACAACCTTGCCCTGCTTGTGTCGGGAGACCAATCAAAGATGCAGTAAGACAGCTGTTTGCCATTACACAATATATGAGATAGTTTGAGATCTTCATGGTTAGTTCAGACTAAACTAGTTCCATCTGTCAGAGAAATCCAAACAATTAACCTCAATACACTGAAAACATTTTGGCCCATTTTTTGCTCATCAGGCCTGTGTGGTAGCCTGATCAGCTGATGTAAAGATGAATGGGGGAGGGGGGGTGCGTGTTTCCACATTAGCATTTCCATATTTCCATCCGTCTATGTGCTAATGAGGGCGACTGCCTGTGTGTTCGCCTTTGGGCGTGAATATTAGGTTGGTTCTTTTTTTTGGCTGCGGGGCATATAGATATGAGATGAACACCGCCACGGTATCACACCGCAGACAGTCAACACACAGATACCCTCAGCCAGGCCCCCTGAAGGTCTCGCAGTTGGAAAGAGGGAGGGAGAGAAAGAGAGTCGCAGAGTAAGAGCCAGAACGAGAGAAAGCCAGGGAGACGAATGAATGAAAAGCGCCCTGTTAATAATTGAAGTCGAGGTGTCAGCTTCTAACAGCTCAGGGCGCCGTCTAATGAGAAAGTGTCTTTTCTCTCCCCATGTCACTGTCTTTCTCCGTCTTATCTCGCTTTCTCCTGCCCACTCTGCATGGTCGCAGGAGCTAAAAATGTCAGCGCGGTGATGAAATGGCGGTGAAACGGTCGGACTGACACACACGCCCTGATTCAGTCCCCTATTTTCCCTGCATGTCCGACACGCTCGCACAGCCTAGCCATTTTGCGCCACATAATCTAGCATCATTCCCATTGTTCTTCTGTGGAATCTCACTGGTCAGCAGATATCCCGTTATCTCAATATCCCCCTAATCATAGGGGGCTAGCTAGTGTGCACAAACAAACACACACACACACACACACACTTCAATTCATAATTCCAGTCCAGCACTAGCTAACCTATGATACCAATAATCTGTGGTGCTTTTCACTGAGGCTGCATGAAGCCAACTTGGCATTCTGACGAATCTCGCTCCCTCCCGCCCTCTCACCTTCTATCCCTCTTTCCTTACTATATACAGTATATACACACACACACACACACACACACCTCCTTCCTCTGCCACTTTGTCTTTACCTCCCACCATCCCCTCAGTCACAGTGTTTCTCATTTTCCTGTCACCAGCTCACTTTCCATTTCAACTTATTCTTGAAGTATATCCTTCAGAAACTTTCTCTCCCACTCTCCTCTCCTTTCTCCCCTCTCTCTGTAGCATATTTCAGTGGTGTATTTCACTGACACTGTATGAAAGCCAGGCTGGTCTGCTGTGGGCCCGTTACAAACCCTCTGCCCAGCCTGTTGTTGTTGTCTGATGAAAATCTCAAATCTCCGAAAGCACATTTTTTCAGAAATTCCTCAAAAACAGGCCGATTTCCCCACTGAGGCCATACATTTTTGAGAATGTCAAAATGGCTTCTGGATGGGTTTCAGCGGCCCCAGAGTCATAAAACCTACTGAGCAAAAGTCAAGCAAAAACCATAAATATCATGAAAGGCGCAGTTGAATGGTTTCACTTCACTGGAGCAATATGTTGGACTCAACGTTAAAGAAGGCAAGAGAATATTAGTAAAATACACAGAAGTATATCACCGATGCAGATCTGATTTCCACCATTCGACGATTATCGTTTTTAGCCATAATTATGAAACTAACGACGATAGATAATTGATTCCAAATCCTAAGGGTATGCCTGCAGGGTCAAGAAATCAACTGAACCTAAAATTTAACCCTAAATTTAAATTTAAGTGACAGGAATGATGTCTTGGGGTGAAACACCTTGTTGAATTGTAGTTATTCAAGCTACAATGTTTGCCTAAGGAGAATCCATAATCGTTTCTCTGTATAAGATACCTTTTCTAGTACATTTTTACATTTTGGGACAATGTTCTAAAGTTATATTTAAGCTACATTTAGGCTTGCTGACTCATTTAGGGCGTAAATACAACTTTATCTTGAAAAAATGAAGATGAGGTAAAAGAGTAGCGCGTTCAACTTCGATTACGGGTCTTTATCGGCCTCCAAAAAACACACCAATACTTAAGCATTTGACTGAATGTGTCAAACGCCTACTTGTGCAGGATGGTACTGATCCTTGAACCTTCCTTAACCCATTTAGGAACTGTGCCTCTGTAATGGGCCAAATCCTCAGGCTCCTTAGGTGGACTTAGAGTAGATTTGGCAGTTAGCTTGCTTTTGGGATAACAATGAAACATCTCCACCCCTACCATTGAATATTTCTCTCTATTCCATCTTCCCTTCCTCTGACTCCTCTGTCTCGTCTCGCTCAAGCTACCTCCCCGGCTACCTATTAACCCTCTCATTAAATTCCACCAGACCCTCATTTCATCAGCTTCTGTTTACATATGGAGTGGAAAGACAGACAACTCCTGCCGGTGATAGAAATGTAGCAGAGAGGAAAAGTGCCAGCAATATCTGAGCTCCAGCTGATAGCGTACCAATTAGCGCAAGAGTGGAGCAGCCGGAGTCGGAGAGACGGAAAGGTAAGGAGAAGGAGAGAGAGAGAAAGAGACAGAGAGGGGCAGAGAAGAGAATACAAGCGGCATGTTAATAATTGAAGTTGAGTTGAGCGAGAGAATCGAGGGAGGGGAAAAGAGGCAGGAGAAGAGAGCAGAGGGGAGAAGAGCGAGGCAGCGAGGACAGAAGTGTGAAGAGGGAATGAAGTATTTGGCGGGTGAAAAAAGATGAAACAGTAGAAAATGATAAACCTCCTGAAAAATATATATTATCCTGTATAGGTGAACCTAGGACTATACGTGCACGGTGCCCTCTGAAAGCAAGAGTAAATAAAACCATGTAAATTTGTAACAAGCTGCGACCAATTTGGCTCTATGAAACCAATTACACCTCCGTATTGCTGTTTATATGTATATATTTCTTGGGAAATGCCTTAGGGCGCAGTTTGATGCCACTGTGTATATTAGGCTTGGGTGCGAGGCAGAGATTAGCAAACATATTTGCTGTCAGAGCATTACACTTGTGTGCAGAAAACACAGATAATTAGTGGGCTCGGCATAGTTGAGGGAATATAAACTATAGACTAAATATAAAATATAAACTGTCAGTGAAATCAGTTGAAACAAGAACCCATCTTCTAACAGCAAATTAGGTCCTCTATCCTTGCAAGACAGTGTCAAGACCTTAATTATTAGATTGTGATATCAGTAACTGCTCTTACAATAAAAACTTAAAAGAACTTGTAATTTTGTATTATGTGTTGGTAAAGATGTGGATAGCATATAGTTGATAACGATGTGTAAATAGATAGATGATCAAAAAACAGCCAATCACGAAAGGGGGAGGTGCTTAAATGATATGACGTCAATGTGACTTTGGAATGAACAGAAATCAAAACAAAGCCAATCAGGAAAGGGGGAGGGGCTTCAATCAGGGGCTTCAACAGGAAACTATCAACTCCAATGAGGCATCACACAGCTCACACGTGGTTTCAGAATCGATATAGATGGGAAAAAAATAAAGATAACAATCAGCCAACCAGGTCAAGGGGAGGGGCTGAAATGAAATGATCGATGGACAGGAGTTCAATGAGCTGTCACACATCTCAATGTGATATTAATATGAATAAAAATAAACAACAGAAAAGCAACCAATCAGGAAGGGGGGGGCTTAAATGACATCACCAATCAATATGACACTGTCCTGAGTGCAACTTTGGGTTCAATAGATAGACATTTAAATGCCAATTAGGAAAATGGCATGAATTAGATCTAATCCACACAAGACTCTGTCCTGAGTCCCAAAGGAAAGGGGGAGGGGCTTAAATTACATCACCAATCGATAGTAAACAATGTCATTGTGAGCTTAGGATCAATAGAAATGATGAAAGTGATGATGAAAAACAGCACAAAAACAGCACAAATTTCTGTGAAGGATGGATGAACAAAAAAACCACCAATTGACAAAGCAGGAAGGGCTTAAATTACATCACTAATCGATAGGAAACTCCAGTGTCCGATGAGCCTTTGGTTTCACGATGGTTCAGCAGGCTAAGGCATATTCGATGAACCATGGCTTTGACACTAGGTGATAACCTGTGTTGTGTATAGTATCCTCTCTTTTCTCTTTTTCCCAACACCAACAGGTCCCACTGACAACATCAGCTGCCCTACAGCTAAAGGGATCAGTGCTCAGGAAACTATTCCCTGGCTGAAGTAGCTCTCGTGCCTTAATACTGACATGGTGCTTTGAAATGTCCCATGATGACTGTCTGTTCTTTTGCAGGTCTGTGTGTTTCCATTTGAACTAGCCGGCCTGTTGTGCAAAGCTTGTCTAGTTCATAGTTACGGTTGGCTTATTTTTTTGAACCTCATCCAGATTACATTGTTACAGAAGTAAAAGATCTCAGGGGTTTTCCCACACAGGGACATTTTTGGGGGCTGACAAAGTGTTTTCTGCTAGCACGCCAAAGTGGGAGGAACTGAAAATCAGACTGGGAAAAAAAAAAAAAAAACCTTCAAAATCATTCAACTTTTAGCCCAATGCAGCCCTCCGACCAGCAGAGCCATGCCAGCATGCCAATAACAGTCATTCACTAAGCAGAAGTAACAGCAGCAGATGTCTCCTTGTTGGTTAAGTAGGTGGGACATCAAACAAACGGTTGCCAACTTCATAACTAGCCTTGTCGACTCCCAACCCACTTGGCAACAAATTCAGGATGCTGGCAGGTCCTGGGAAAGTCTTGAAATGTCTTGAATTTGATTACTTCAAATCATGGCCTCAAACGTCCTGCAATACTGCTAAATACAGCCTTTGAGTCAGAAATCCAGTTGTAGAGGTTTTAATGTGGTGATTTCTTAGTGAGAAATTCTTGCAGTCACTCTCTGAAAGAAACAGTTTATTTTCACTTCAATGTCAGTGGTGAAATGTATCTTATATTTCCTTCTAGTTGGCATTAAAAAGGTCTTAAAAAGTATTGTATTTAATTTGATGAAACCTGCAGACACCCTGAAATTGGTAGGGTAGATGTCACAAATACTGATGTCATCTGGCCTTCATGACGGGAGCTGCCGCACATTTTAAGTCAGGGAAAACTCCTGAGTATATATGGAGTTGCAACTTTGACTGGCAAAATTAAATCAGATTGGTCCCTTTTCAGAAAAAAGAAAAAGTCAAAAATCCTGGGCCAAGGAAAAAACATGGTAGAAAGTAAGAAGGAGAAATGACAGCAAAATATGAAGTACAGAAAAGAGTAGATAAAATGGAGCCAGATAAAATGGAAATGAGTAATTGATGCCTTCAAAGAATAAGGCCTCTGACATCCTGTTTCTTGGTCTCACACTCACCCCTTGAAAACCACTGCAATATTGACTTTCTCAATATCCTTGAATGGCGTGTAAATATACATGGCTGCTCACCTTTGATACTGTAATATAGTTCAGAGAAATTGACTGCATACACACATAAATACGGACACAAGGGAAAACCTTGGGAACTATACACAAAACGCATCATACGCAAGTGCACGCCTACACACACAGAAACACTGGAAAGTAGCTACAATACCGAGGATTTTATTCTCTGTTGAATGACAACGAATACCTATTCAGAATTCCAGATTGAATATAGGAAACCACATGCCAGCGTATGTGACAGGAAGTTGAATGAGGGCTCTCTTATAACAGCTATCTCTACCGAGGCTTTACATGGTAGTGAAGCCCACGCACAAACCCTCCTAGAAGGAGAAGAAGAAGTCAAAAGGCAAGACAGGAGGATATGAGGTTTCTGCAAGACTCAGGATTCGGTACATACATGCATACAAACATTTACCTACTTTGGATGCATGTGACTGTCACACACACACACGCACACACACACAATTCCTATCTATCTTTTGCCTCAAGCGTTCCCTGTTTATTGGCTGTCTCTTCCTATTAGATTATCCGAGACGCCTGGAAGTCACCCGATGCTATTGGACATTGGCAAGGGGAGACTGTCATTGATTGCCTTAAATATTGACCACCAATTACACCGGTTGGAGAATAGACAGTTGTTGCGGACCATTACCAGGACCTCTTCACACGCATGCACACACAGTTTTTCCTTGTTCGAGATCATTACTGAAAATTCCCCGGTGAATCGATGGCTGCGCCGGAAAGTTTCGATGATCGATATTCTCAGCCTTTCTGACCACTGACCGACATGACAGCAAGGGACCTGGTGTAACGGTCTCACTTTAATTGAAAGTAATGAATTCCCTCTCTCCTCCAACCCCCCTCTGTTTACATGTTAAACCATACAGCAGCCCTAAACGAGCATTTCCACTCATCTTGGACAATTAAATCAAGATGTGCCGAATAGAAGTTTCTTTCTGAAAGCTAGAAACAAGAGAACCAAGACTAATGTGATTTCATTAACGTCTGTTTTTTTTTTCCTGGAGCATCTTCACTTCACTAATGTACGAGGGGGTGACTTGGTGAACGCGGGCTGTTTTGTCGAGCTTTTATACCCAAATGAGATTTATTTTACAGCAGTGCAACTATTTCTACAGCGGAAAATGTTCCCTTACCACCAGAAAATCGGTCTCGGGTGCTGCGACAGCGTCCACAAAGCCTCTCACTCAGTGCCAAAGAGCAGAACCAGAAAGTGTTTCTTGATGATGCCACATTTTATTGATGAACGCTCCAGTTTCAAGCTTTGATAGAGACTCATTCATGTTGGAGTCTCTACAGTATTACTTAGAAGTTCATTTAAAGCCAACAAAAGAGTCATCATTGCTCTATTCTTCTAAAGTGAAAGAAAAGAGTAGGAGAGAAATATGGTGAGAAAAAAGCATATACTATTTTCCATTTCTTTTTTTTAACTAAAAAGGCAAAGATTTCTTTTTTCTTCACTTCATTACACAAATACTGTGCTGTACCCTTACTGGACCTACAATAGATATGGTCCAGTATCACCATCCTGTGACCGTTGCTTGGGCCTCACAAATATCGGTCCCTCCATGAGGTCACGCTTCTCACGATCGCAAAACTCCTGGAGGGACTGTAATGTGATCCCAGCCCTGCCAAAACTCAGACGGCGAAATACATTTTCAAACTGCATCTGTAAGTACAATACTTAATCATCTACCAAGTACTTGACATGTGCTTTTCTAAAGCTTGCCTGGCGGTCTACAGCCGTCTGAGGAGTTCCTGAATCCAAAAACACAACCACTTCACCTCTCTCCTTTTTCAATTTTCCTCCTATCCTTTCAATTTCACCTTCATTTCCGTTCTCTATACAGGCTCTATTTTTCTTATTTTTTTCCCCCCATCTCACAAAAACCATTACCTACCTCACTCTTCTTCCCCCACGCTTTCCCTCTCTTTCTCTCTCTCCCTCCACCTGACTGTCCCTAGGGTATTCCTAGCTTTATTTATCCCTTCATTCCTACCTCATTTAAACTCCTATTTCTATCAGGTGTCCTTCCTGCTCTCTCTCTCGCTTCCTCGCTCTCTTGTTTCTATCTGCCCTGTGTCTCAGTATCCCTCTCCACAATCGTTTTTTCCTCCCTGACCACCAGCATTGCCACTCCAGTCAATGCCCACACAATGTGCGTGTGTACATGATTGTCCTTAATAACCAACTATATTCACAGGCAAGTACTAACTACTTTGACACTCACAGGGCACAAGACGCACACACACTAACTACAGCACACACACACAAGCCCTCCTTTTCAGAGTCTCTCGCTGCCTTTCATCAAAAGACTCATTTTTTGATACCAGACTAAATTGGCTTCTCCTTTCAATCCTCTTAGTCTTAGTGTGTGTGTGGGTGTGTGTGTGTGCGAGCGTGTGACTGCATCAGACAGCTCCAGACGGAGGTATAATGACCCTAATGAGCAATAGAGGATCTCTACTGCTCTCCTTTTTTCCTCCTTTTCATTTTCTCCCCTTTTCTCGCTCTCTGAATTTTCTATCAATTATCACCCATTCTGCCTCCTCTCTTCTCCTCCTCGAAACACTCTGTAATTTTCCTCTCCGTTTGTATTCTCCTCGCCTCCCCTCTCCTCTCATTTCCACTCTTCCTCCATCTCCTTTCATTTCCCCTCCACTCCCGTCCTTTTCTCACATCTCCTCTTCATTCCTCTCCTCTCATCGCTTATCTCTCATCACCTGTCCTCTCCTTCGCTTGCATCGCCCCTTTCCTCCTCCCATTTCTTCCCTCTCATCCTTACACATTCCCTTCTCTTATTTCCTCTCCACACATCTCTGACATTCTTCACTCTCTCTGACGATATAAAAAAAAAGCCAGCTGTACGTATCAGGTGCGAGAAAAGTTAACCTGAAATAGTCAGGTTATGCACATCCTCAACAAAATGACAAAACGCATCCACTGGACAACAGCACACATTGAAGCAGAGATACATGGGAAGGAACGTGCGAACACACACATACACACACACACATATACAGAGACGCACTCTCAACTCGGATGCAATATTCAACAGCAGTGCCATTAAAGTCAGTGGCAACCAGATGTCTGTGACGGCACTACAAGCTGTTTGGGGCTTTGGAGGCGGGATGGACACACACACACACACCTGACATACAAGCTGTCCAGATGTGGAAGGAGCTGCGCACATGTGTTGCACGCCATTTTGAGATGGGACACACACAAAAACTACAGATATACAAGCTGTATATATGTGGATGGACACACACACACATTGCAGACTTCTGAGCCTTGCTAAGATGAGCGGGGTCCTGAAGACCGCTAGTGATGTAATCACAGTTTAAATAGAGGCATGTTAAGAGTCATTTGTAAGGTTCTGTGATGTCCTCATACGACCTCTGTCACAAGTCAACAACTACTGTGTAACATCAACTGTTACAACTCTGTTATACTTTTACAACAACTCTGTTGTGTAATGATGTTCCCTTTGTTCCATGTAAGAGGGAAAGCTATTTGGCTTCTACTTCTGGTTTGAATTCACTTTGTAGTGTGAGTAAAAGCTAAGATGATAAAGGAATGCATTTCTGGGGAAAAAAGTAAGAAATTATTGGGGGTTTTCTGCACTTGCGGTTTCTTCCCCTGCGGCCGACACCCTGGCCATTGCTCCGCCTCGTCTAGACTTCTCTCTCCCTTCTGGCTCCTCAAATGGGGGAACCATCTTTCAACTTCCGTCAGTACTGCCCAGTCACTCCCTATCTTCCTCACTTTGAAGACTGCAAACATCTCTTCAGGCTACACCTATTCCTCACCCCAAAAGTACCTCCTCTACCTTGATGAAACTCTTATTTCCTCTCCATTACTTTGTCACGAGTTTCTCGGGAAAAGAGCGTCCGCTAAATGCCTTCTTAAATGCAGCACCGTGTGATGTAAAAACATAGCGTACGAAAGAGCTCTCTTTTGAAGTTAAATAGGGCTGCGGTGATCCTAGGTTAATGACAGCCCATAATTGGAAAAACACCGGATCACGTCTCACGATCGGTATTCATGCAATAGTGAAGGTGTTTGCATACACTTTACGCCACATAAGAGCTGATTAGATCACAGTTAAGAAACGCATTTGATCCACATATTTATGTTCATTTCTATAAATAACACGGTATACGTGAATAGAATATATATTAAATATAACGGGGAAAATAGAGTATACACAGACATCTACAGCCAGCAGCAAATGGGAAAAGGCTTAAACATGCCTCAGTGTCCCAGCTAACATCACCAGGTTCCCAGGCCAGCTTTTCTCAATCGGGATATAAACTTGTCCAGGTTATTGTAAATGGAATATGTTGGATATTTATGGCATATAAATGTACATGTTGGCACATGCATTGAAATATGCTGAACTGCAGGGCTGAAGCTACGTCAACAGGCATGCTAAATATGGTTTTAAGGCACCTACTCAATTTATTTGGCAATATAAATTGTTGCTATACCTATTCACACCATTTAACGTGAAGAATAAGCTTCCATTTTCATAACCCATCATTACTCAAAATACACATTACATTTTAATGTTAACATACCGAAAAACCCCTCTTATCTACAGACATTTATTTAGCCGTTGCGT
>CABFOQ010036124.1:48337-58404 GCA_900660455.1 Gephyroberyx darwinii
CACACACACACACACACACACACACACACACACACACACACAGTCCAAAACAATCAATTTTCTCATTAACTCCATCATGTATTTTTGATATTGTAAAACTCAATATTTCTGCTTTGGCTTGACCCAAGGGGTCATGACACATTTTCAGATACAGGGGACAATGTCAGCTATCAACAATGCAATCAAAAAACAAGCCAAGTTAGAGACAGGAGGCTTCTGCAGGGCAATGATGCACTCTCGCACGCATACACACACACACACACACACACACACATTAATGATTTAGTCATGATCTGGGACATATCGGGTAAACTCACCCTCCAGCTTGGTCTCGATGTCGCTCTCACACACGCACAGAGTCAATACACACATATTAACACACACAGAGCTGGGGTGACATTTGGTCAGTGAAACTTGCACCTGCCAGTTGTAGCCTGTGGGACTAAACTCATGTTCTGGCTCGCCCAGGCAGGCAGAAATAATACGAATGAGATACAATGAGAGAGGGAAGGAGAAACGGGGTGGTCTGCAGAGACAGGGAGATGACGAAACCGACGGGTGGAAGAGATATATCGAGGTGAAGAGAATGACAGTGAGGGCGTAACGGAGGCAAGGACTCAAATAGGTAAGGAGAGAGGACAGACAGGGGGGCCGCAGATGGGAGGGATGAATAGGATAAACACAATAACGAAAATGCAACTCTGGCCGAGCGTGAGCGGTTTTTGCATAGCGTAGGCACTCACATACCTCGGTGTTTGTGTGCGCACGTGGAAAAGCAACTCAAGGCGTGTGCTCACTGCCGGTAGTCACAGCAACCAGACAGTCCAACATGGCAGACTGCCAATCATCTTTCTCTCTCCCTCTCCTTATACCTGTGCCTCTTTTCCTCCCTCCCTCCCTCCTCTCATCACTCTCTCCCTGCATCTCTGCCTCGTCCTCCCTCTCTATATATGAAGCGCAGCAGCCGCCTCTTGCTAAGTAGGTCAGTACACCTCCACTGCTCCTTCCCTCCTTGTGTCTCTTCCCTCCCTTCATTGCACCATCTTCATTATGACTCTACACCTCCGCCAGCCGCCCTCCTCTTCTGCTTCGCTTTTTTTTCTTCCCGTTTTTGGCCAATTTGCAATTCCGCTCTCTTGAATATGCCCTTGTTGTTTGGGTCTGCCTCGGTTTCTCTTTGACACATTCATGTTGTTCAGCCACTCGCTCATCAAAACATCTTTTTTCCAGTTTCCTCTCTACCCATCTACCCCCCAAATTATGAACCTGTATCTATCAATACTGCTCTATTTCTCTCTCCAGCTCTTCTGCCTGCCTTTCTACACTCTCACCTCCTCCCCCTCCCTCCCCACATGTACACAGTTCAATTGTTTTATTGTCAGGCCAAGCTGAACTGGCAAAGACTGGAGGGTCTCAAAGGCATTGAAAAATATGTGACAGACCAAGGGAAAGAAAGTTGAGGGAGGGAGGGGAAGAGGTGTAAGGGGAATTGACAAAGAGAGGAGTGCAAGGTAGTCGAGTTGGAGACGAAAAGTGAGAGTTAAAGTAGCTAAGGTTTTCAGAACAGTAAAATGGAGGGAGAGGGAGAGAGAGATACTATGAGAAATAAAGGAGGAAAGTGAGTGCAAAGTGAGAGTTGAGAAAATGCAAGCAGGGGTTGAGGGAGGAATACAAATTAGACTTAAGAGAGGAGAGAGAGAAGCGGGAAGTAAGAAGTGAGGAGATGAAATGATGACTGAAAGAAAGAAATTAGCTGTAAGGAAGGGTGATACGGGTAGAAATAACACAAGCAGGTTTGGCGTTTTCCCTTTGATGAGGATGGTGGGGTAACATCTTTCCATCTATCTGTCGATCTATTTGTCATATTCCTGTGATTAACGGTCCAAAGTAGACAACGTGACATCACATTGAGATAATGCCAGCATGGCTACAATGGTGTTTGATAGGACAAAACAATTCACCAATCTATAACGTCAAACGTAAGCATCAGGTTTTGGTGTCAGTCACACCAAAGACACAAAGAGCAAGGGCTTCGTTCTAGACCTACGTCATGTTGCACTGACATTTAACAATCATACAGGAAGAAATCCATCGTAGAAGAAGAGACACCAATTTCTCCACCAGCAGTATCCTCAATAGTCCACAGTGAAGACACAATAGATGTTGTGTTTTGCATAAGGGGCACGAATCCCTTTTTCTCCAATGACAACAACAGCTAGCTAGAGCTACCGCTATTGCTCTCTCCACCTACACATAAAACCCACAGCTTATGAGGCATTCAGGTCTAATGGGACTGGAAAAAAAATGTTCACGTCAATCTCCTAGTAGTAATTCTCAATAGGAAATATGAGACCTTTTCAAGGTACACATAATGGAAAGGTGGCAAACATGGCTGCTGCGAATCTACCGAAGTCCAACTAGAAATACCTGCTGCAGTTCGTTTGCTTGACAAAGCAACTAGTTAAAGAGTTGTTGCTATAGAGCTAGCTGGCAGTAGCCAAGGGCTGAACACATGAATGCTTCCGGAGCAATGGGAAATCTTTCCACCTTTCAGTTCGTTCGACATGATGTGAATGCAGCAGCAGCAAGTTCATGTCCGTTCTCTGGGGGTTGTCAAAAGGCATTCTGGTAAATGTTAAAAGGAAAAGAGAAAAGCTAAATTACAAAACTTCATCACAAAATAACTCCTGGAATGTATTGAACATCACAGATTGATGATAAATAAAGTATCTGAGGATGGAATTTTCCTTTAAGATACAAGCCACTGCTTCTGTCCTGCCACCACCAAGAATTATCAAGGGCTTTAAGCTACAATGTCAGCTTCCGGATCTATTTTTAAAAAAGATTACTTTTAAAACTGCACTTCTGCTCGACTAGCGAGTATGCAATGGAGGCCATCAAAAAAGATGAGAGTGAGTACAACAGACAGACAGACAGAGAAGGTAGACAACAAGGTAATATGGGACCGATGTTGTGCGCTCGAGAGGAGCCCATGAGGTTACGAGTACACAATATGCAGTCTGGCCTGCCAAGGAACTAGCTTGTCCAGCTGTTGAATTAGTGGTTACTTAAGACTTATATAATACTAAAGAATCTAAGCTATTATGCAGTACAAGCCCTCCATTCAAAGTGCATCTCTTGAGCAGAAACCTATAGACTCTTGGTAATGAGCTACTGGCATGATACAATTATGTAAAAATGATTATGCAAAAGCAAAGGAGCAGATTGGGAGGATGAGAGTAACGGCAGAAGGGTGGAAGTTAAGGAAGGATGGAAGTAACGCAAGGTAAAATCAAATCAAAGAGACGAAAGACAAAGAGAGAAAGAAAGAAAATGTTCCAGTGTTCCAGCACAAGCTTCCTTCTCTGAAAATCAGATTCATTCATTTGAAGAGGTGAGCAGGTAGCAGGTAGTAAACGAGTAACATTCACCCTGAGGTACTTAAAACCGGAGTACAAGTCCATCTGCAGTGCTGCTGTATTAATGGAGAAGCACTCAACCGCAGATCCAATTTATATCCAGACAGGGAGTTGAAATTCTCAACACTAAACCAAATAGGCAAAGTACCAAAGAGTAGGAGCGTCACACACAGCAAGGGTTATTGTTTTTTTTAAACCAAAGTGAACTAATTTAGCCAGGACCCAAACCTCATTCGCACATTATGTCATATCCTGTCATGAGTCGTCAGCATATATAGACAGTCGTTACGCTACCGGTTGCATGGTTCTCCAGTGAATATTGAGAATTCATGAATCCATGTAGAATATAAATTAAAATTCTAGATCTGCTATGCCCTTAGATAAAATTCAACATTGTTTTCCTCCCTTAAGGGAGAGACAAATAGAGGTGAAATCTTGCAAGGGTAACCACATTTCCTCTTATTTTGTTAGGTATTCATCCTTCTTGGTCTCTTTTCCTCTCTCCTTCACGTTTCTTCTCAGCTTGCGTACTTCTTTTTCGCTGCCATTTTTCCCCTACGCTGCTCCCGACTCCTCAGGTCTGACTTTATCCCTCTTAATCCCTCTCTCATCTCCCTCCTTCCCTCACTTATGTCTCTCCCTTATCCGGTGCCTTTCGTTCAATTCTAACCATCCCCTCGCCATTCGCCTCAACTTCACCTCCAACTTACCCTTTCACTGTCTACATCACTTTGCAATATTCTTTTCAGTTCCATCTCCCTCCCTCTCCCCTTTCATACCTGTCTAAGTAAAGAGCTTTTCTCCCTGAATACTACTCTTACTGTAAATCACTTTTTTTGCACTCCTCCCTACCCAGCTCCCCGTTTGCCGCTAGTGACTTTTTGAGAATTTTCAATCATAAAACTGAGATGAGTCGTACTATATCAAATGTGGGCTCTTATCTCGTACTGGAATGCCCTTCTGGTGCTCAGGAGGCCACTTGCATACTGTCGCAGTTTGACACTCTCCTTAGAAGCCTTCTCCAAATGAGTGCTTGCCTCAAAGTCTACTACCTGTTTGCTTGACCCTATCACTGCTGATTTTGTTAAAGAACTCCTAACACCTCACTTTCTACTGGTATCGTGCCCTCTGCCGCTAACAGTTATAATTAAATCCCTGCTTAAAAAGCCCAATCTCGCCTCTGATGTCCTTAATTACAGGCAAATCTCAAATTTTCCTTTTCTCTCCAAATTCCTCGAAAGAATAGTGGCCACACAACCACACAACATACCATCTTTCTAGCAATGGTTTCAAACATTTCAACCTGATTTTAGGTCTCACCACAGCCCGCACACGTTGTTGTATGGACCCGCAACCACCTTTCGACCCGTTAATCTAGAAGCATGTTTATCTGCTATAAAAGATGGATGTCACTAAATTTTTTACAAAATAGAGGTTAGTTGTTGGCCAAAAGACACAGAGCATTTTCCTATCAAGCTCCTAATCTTTTGGAAACCCCTCTTTCGATTATGGTAACTAATTCCCTTTACATCTTCAAATTGCAATCATATGACCATCATTAGTTTAAAAATGTCACATTTCTATACTCGTAATGTTATTACCGACCTGAGGCCACATCCACACTAAGCCATTTATATTTGAAAAAGTATATGTATTTCTCTGTTTTGGCCTTCCATCCACACTACGACAGTGTTTTCGACCCCCGGAAAACTTGACCTTTCCGAAACTGCTCTCCCAAGGAGATACATTTGAAAACGCCGACCTCGCGAGTCATCCTCCCACCATGGGGGGGATGACTCTTTGAATTGTCTCGGCAAAGGTTTCTTCGATTTTTTCCCCTAGGGTCTTTCTGGGAGTTGTTCTTTGTTTTCACAGAGCACTGACACTGACACTTCTATCTGCCCCCTCCCCTCGCTGTAAATCTCTAACCCTAACCCTGAAAAATCAAGTCCTTCCTCCTCCTTAACCTCTCTCACCACTGCCTTGCTCTATTCCTCCCCCTTTGAAAAATCTAGGGAGCAGGAGCAGAAGTTAACCAAGACTGCCCACAGGTTCACTAGTGGCTGGGTGGCTAACACAATTTTCCACAGACACACAAGTCTTACAAACGAACGAAGCAATACATTTTGTTGACAATCACCTGGCAGCACTCTACGTTATATAAGCAATCATAACATGTACATATTTCTGTTATTTTTGATGAAAACAATTTGTACGTGTGTACTTGTAAGCTATGAATAAACACACAAACACAAATCACACCTCATTCTACAACATATTTAAGTATCTGAACTGTACGGTTAGTAATTTCCTTATATCAAGTGATCTGTAATGCATTAGAACAGGCAGAAGTGAACCAGAGGTGGACAGAAGTCAACTTCAAGCTCCCTGTTCCATCTCTGCCCTGTTTAAAAAGCTGCCAAAGCACCATATCCACTTTAAATTGGATCTTAAGAGCTAGAAATGGGCCTTTAGAGATATATAAAAACCCTATGCCAGTGCATTAACACAATAGAAGCCACTCCACACACATGCGCGCGCGCACACACACACACACACACACACACAAGCTTCTATGCATGCATACGCACACCCCCCGAAAAAATTCATTAATGTTATTAATTTTCTATCGTCTAATTTTGCGTATAACTCCTCTGCTTCTCTCTCACCCACACACACTACAAAGAATAGTAAATTAACCGGCGGTGTTTTATCAGTGAAACTACTGAATCGGGCTTTGATGGATAATAGGGAATTGTGTGATGAATAAGTGTTTGTGTGTGTATAGGCCTGAATAATTTTGTGTGTGTGCATGAATTTATTAATGTGTCTGTGCATGAGCGTGTGTGTGTGTGTGTGTATGTCATTATTTCCTAACGAGGACAAGAGGACTTTGATCGTTGCGCTGAAGCCTTGATCTACCAATACAGTCATGTATCATGTATCACGCATATTCCCCTTCCTCTCTCCCAATCTTTATTTCTCTTATCGAACGAGCACAGACACACACACGGGCACGCATGCACGCCTGCAAGAACACACACTACAATCACTTACATTTGCATTCACTGATGCATTTCCCTGTCTCCCAATTTCATTGTCTCCCCCTCTCTCTTTTTCCTCTTCCTCCCTCTGTCTCGCTCCTGCTGTGATTCAATCATATGTACATTGTAGTCATGTCACTCACCCTGCAGCACCCTGCTTCACCTTATCAAGATAATAGCTCTTCAGACATTCAATCATTTGATCACAGACATTGTTTTTGTCTTCCAGAGACCCTGGCATCCACATTTTTGTTTCTTCTTACTGCAATTAAAAGCACATACAAGACGTTTCATCCCCAAATGGGATATTCACCATTTGAGCTGGTACTTACCCTGACAAAATTATAGCTGGTATGAAAATAAAACTCACTACTGAAGTTGTTCATGACTGTACCTTCGAATTAAACACTTCATCTGTAGAAAACAAGCTAAAAATATTTCCCAAATACGTAACAAATGTTTCAAGGCCCAAGGAAACAATCCAAGACATTGAGAAAGTTCTGTATAACGTGAGAGAAAACCGATCAGTTTCACTTCTGGAAAAGTACTCTTGCTGGAGGGATTCTGCACCAATATGATATGTCATGTTGGTCAGCAGTAAAACTGGGGGAAAATAAAATTTCATGGGGTACAGTCTTTCTACCTGCGCTCAGGTGGACTCTCTGTCAGGAAGTGATATCTCCGCTGAGTGCTTCAACATCAGAAGATAAACTGGAGCTCCATGCTCCGCCCTGTCTGAACTCAGGACACAATGAACAAATAAGACAAGTAATGGCCAATGTTTCACATATCCCGGGAGAGAGCAGTGACCAATAGCTGTAATCTAGATCGGAGAAGGAGTGTTTGTTAGGAAGGAAGTGTACAAAGGCTCGCACCAACAAACTATTTGGACCTTATTATCTCTCCCTCTCCCACATTTTTTTGCTTTCCCTCTTGTCACCAGTTTAGTGTCGAGTGCCACACACACAGTGACACCATTACCTCCTCTTAGCTTCTTTAAGACCACTTCCATCCCTCCCTCCATTTCTCTCCACCAAACCCACAAGATATTTGTTGCTATGAGTAGCAATATGACGCTAAAAACTCACACACTATAGTGTCCTCGAATACCCCCGCCCCCCATGCGTGTTATCCTCTATTCATCTCTCCCTCTCTCCATCCCTCTCTGTCTCTCTCCCTCCATCTTATGCCAATATCTCTAGTGCTTGTTGTTGCCTTGTGCATTGCTCTGAAATTCTGCCAAACATTGTTTTTGTTTTTTTAGTTTCCAGCCCCTGCCAGTGCTTTCTTCTTAAAAGCAGGTTCAGTTGTCAGTTGAGCACCCAAACTGAGTGACTGGAGTCTCTCTCACCTGGGGATCCATGCTCATTAAAACATACTAGTACTAGTAAAATATGGGGGCCCCTGACTGAGTCAATGTAGTCTGAGAACCTAGTCTTAAAACTAGCACTTAAACTAGTACTCTTATTACATGGGGCCCCAGCAGGAACGGGCCCTCGACCCATTTCGAACCTCCTACCTATGGTTCCCTTCTCAAGGTCCAAAGCCCTCCCTCCATTTCTCTCTGCCAACAGGAGAAAATGGTCGGTTGTTAACACATGCATTACTGACATTAGGACAGACAAATTCGCTCCGACTTCCAGTCCATCCCAAAAGCTCCATAACATCCTCGTTAGCTTGTTCTCCCTCTCTCTCTCTGCCAGCAGCTGAAGTCGGTGTAAGTGCTCTGCCACCTGTTTGTTCTGACACTCTTGGCGCTCCCATCTCCCTCGCTCTCTCCTGCCATCCTTCCATTTTTCCCGGTCCTCCCCAAAATCCTTCTCTGTACCCAACATCCTCCCCTGTGTCATCATCCCTCCCCCTATGGGGCTTCCTGGTTGCTCAGTGGTCTAAGGCACATACCACCGTAACTGTGACGTCCTGGGTTCGAATCCGGCCCGGGACCTATGTCACATGTCATTCCTCCTCTCTCACCTGATCTTTCCTGTCTCTCTCTACTGACTGTCAAATAAAGGCAAAATGCCAAAAAAAAATCTTTAAAAAAAGCCCCTGTGTTCGGAAAAACATTCCCAGGTTATTATGCTGAGTAGCTCTCTCCTTCTCCATCCCTCCTTCCCTTTGATCCTCCAAACTCACTTAATTGTCCTTGTTTTCTCCTTTCTCCTCTCCCTCCATCCCCTTTTCCCTCGCGTCATCCTCCCCCACCACCCTTCAGTCGCTCCCTCTCTCCCTCAATCCTCCTCGTCTTTCCGTTCTCTGCATAACTGCAACTTCATAACTGAGGTGATGGAAGTTGTGCCGTCCTTGTTAGAGCTCTTCCTCTCCCTTCATCCCTCCATCCCTCCTCCTCTTCCTCCTCCTCCCTCCGCTAATAACTCGAGTGACCTAATCTATTTGGTTGCTGGCAAGCATTTTATTACCCTTGTAAGTTTCCTTCCTCTCTGCCCTTGCTGCCATTTCTCCCTCCCTCGCTTCATCCCTTCATCCTCTTATCCATCCCTTCCTCCTCCCAAGGGTGTCTTTGTGACATTTGGATAAACTCTCCAACCACCCTTCCCTCCATCTCTCTTTTCGCCCCTCAAATCTCTCTCCCCTGCCTCCCTCCCACCTTTCCTACCTCTTTCATCTCGGCTCTTCGTTTCCTCCCTCTCGCCCTCTCTCCCCCTAACCCTCTCGCCCGCACTCCTCCAAGTGCTTCCTTGTTGCAAACATCCACACAAACGTTCAGTTTGTCCTCTGGTATCGTTCTCCCTCTCAAGTCGGCTTCCCTCGCACTCGCCCTCTAATTTCCTACCCCACTTCACCCTCATCCTCTTTCTCTTTCAATCCTCCATTTCCTTCTCCCTCCAAGTCCATCCTTCCATTATCCGTTCTCTGCCTCTCAGAATTATTGGCATCATCCCTAAAAGTCTAATCAGATTCAAAACCTGAAATTCAACACTCCATGTTCACTTAGGCTTTCGTTGTTTTTCCCTTCCTATTCTTTTGCTATCGCTCTTTCACAATATTAGAGAGAAGGGGAAGTGAAAAGACAAAGCGAGAACTCTGAATTCTGATGAAGAGAGAGAGACCTAGAAAGAACAATCAAGACAGAGAAAAAAAAAAATCAGCAAGACAAGAGAAATTGGCAAAAAACTATAAGCAGTGCAGAGTCTCCCTGCCTCCCTCATATCCTCTTATTGCCTACTGGTGAACTACAACACCTCCACCCCCACACCTCTTCCCCTCCAGCCATCCATCCTTCCCACCATCCATACCTTCACCCTTCCCTCTGAACATATTTTCTGTCAATCAAACTCAAACTTTCCCACCCCATTTTTTGCCAACCAGGGCCCCATCCTTCACTCCATCCCTGCCGCCTCTCTCGTCTTGTCAATCAAGAAATGTGCTTCCTTTCCGTTTGCCCTGCATTCCCCATCTTCAATTGTCCTCTACTCTTCTCTCACTCTCTTTTCCTCCTTCCCTTATCTCTTCCATCTCCTCCCTCCATTCCCGATGATCAACCATCCCTATCTCATTCCCTCTCCTCGTCCCCTCCCTTTCTCACATCCAGAAAAACCAGCCATTTGCAAACCACTCCATCAATCTTCAAACTCCACCCGTC
>CABFOQ010036133.1:15192-26155 GCA_900660455.1 Gephyroberyx darwinii
ATGGCCGCCGGCAATTACACACTGAGACTGAAAGGTTTGTATTACTTGTGAGGAAAATCCGTTAACTGATTTCATTCCCTAACCTCTAACCTTTACCCTGACCGTGACATGGCTAACCGTAACCCTTACTGTAACAGTTACTGTTGAGGTGCCCTCGAGCATGTTCGTGTCAATGTGTGTACATCTGAATTTGAACTGGGTGTTGCTGGAAACTTGGATTAATAAAGGTTAAAAAAACAAGCATTAACATGAAGCCCCAGGATCGCCACTTTAACCCTAAACCTAAATGCTAACCCATGTCTTGTAGAGAGGTGTGTAGTCCAAAATCCCTTTGGAAATATGAATGGGATTTGCAAGAAATGCCAAAACAAAAGTCTGTGCTACGCCGAGGCTTACTAGCTGTACTACATTTTGTTCCATGACATAAAATACATAAACTACACCTAGTCATTCAGTTACTTTTTGTCTTGATTGTAATTCTAACAGCTTGGGAAAGTTTGATGTGATTAGCTGAACAACTACACTACACTCAATGCTATGAAAGTGTTTGTTTTTCTGAATTGTTTACACACATTTTCTGAAAATGTACTTCATTTTCTAAAAATTGTAAACATAAATTTAACAGACACAAAATGCAAAACTCCATGAATCTCTTGCAAAATACTGTCTACAATTTCAAAACGGTCAAAGTGCAATGCAATGGAACTTTCCCTCAGTCTAATGGCATGTCAGTCATGAGGGTTACTACAGTAAAAATACTATACAGTAAATATTAATTTCTACTGACAAAATAGGAATACCCAGCCTCCATACAAGATAGATGGAACATACTTGCTATTTATAATGTTAATAATACTAGCTATTTATAATTTATATGGGCCACTTGCCATAGTGCATTTTATAGTACAGTAATCACTGAACACATGGTCAACCACAGTGGCCCAGATCTCATCCCAGATGTTTGCGCTCCTTGCTTTCCCTCTTCCTCTCCCTCTACTTCTCTCTGCAATGTTGCATCCCCAAAACAGAAGAGCTCACCTTTGGCCCTCTGCTCTGATTTGTAATTGGACAATTTAGCAACTAACTGTCTGTATCTGTGAATAGCGAATGTGGCCAATTGGTCATTTTTTGAATGCTAGTGCTTTCTATGTGTACACAACAGGTTTTAGTTTTGAGGATTGTGCCAAATGTACATATAACATGATAATCATATCCCTTTCATCACATCCCTCATATAACATCTTCAATCATGAGAGGCTAGGATTACGATAAAAAGAATTTATTAACAACATGAGAGAATGTGCGTGTGCATAGGTTTGGCGTAGACTCCAAGAGGTATCCAGTGCTAGGGTGAAGCTCCCTGGGGCAGGCAGGTGACAGGAGAACGCCCCGGGCTGAAGATCTAACCCTTCTGGATATCTGATGGAGCCGTGATGCTGGTGGTGGTGGCGGAGGAGGAGGTGGTGCGTCAGCCTGGTGCGGTTTAGGCAGCTGACATGACAGAAACACGGAAGCAGCTGAGGGGATACAAATAGAAGGAAATGGTTAGTGATTGGTTTCTGGAGAGGGAGGAAGGGGAGGAGAAAGGAGCGTGGGCTAGGGTGGTTGGACGATGTGGAGCTGGGGGCGTATTTGGCTCCAGTTGACAGAATTATGAAAGAAGGAGGTAGCCTTACTTACTGAACTTACGCTAAGCTTCATTTTTACAACGGGCTACTGTATATCTACAGTAGTAAGTGTACCATAGAAAGTGAAATGGTAAGGCCTTTCCATTGAGCACATCAGTGTGTAGTTGGTTCATAGAAGCACCTATTCATCTGATAGTATGTGTGTATCATTTGGACACAAAAGCCTGTGGAGCTGTGCATTTTGCATCTGTGCTTTTTGATTGTGTGTTGTGTGTTTCGAGTTTTGAGAAAATGAGGTATTATTAAGAAAATGTGTGTAAGCAAGAAAGAAAAACTCGAACAGCCCATTCATATTTCCCATTGGGATTTTGGACTATACTACATATCTTCCTATACTCTGATTCTCTATCCGACCCCTTCTATATGTGGCGTCTCTCACTCCCTCTCTCGCACACAAATGCACACATCTCAAAAGGGGCACTCCACCATTATGACTGACTGAGCACGTGGATTGGCATGAACCACTTATTTCTACAGCAACCTGGATGAGTCATTCCCTTTTCTTGCGCCCTGGTTAAATCCTATAAATCCTAACCTTTCCTGTTCTTGGCTAAATGCGGATAAATGGATGGTGTCGCACAGCTAATCTGCCGAGATGCCTTGTATCAGTCCATTCACCAGCCGAAGCCACGTGTTGCGGCTGGTAATTGTGCTGTGAAGGTCTTGCTCTCGCTCTTCCGTCTATGTGGTCCCTGTCTGACAAATGCCTTAAAGGTCATGAGAGTGAATGTGCAGAGGATCAGTTTGAAAATAGGTTGCCGGTGCCAGTATGGATACAACTGGCTGCTTGGCGTCTAGGCTAGTGTGTGCACGTCCTTTGGTAAATGTGTGTTATTGTCTGCCAATGATCACCACTCTGCCTGTCTGACTGCAGCAATATTGAGATTAACTGGTATCATCCCCGTGTCCTCACCCCAGCAGACTCCATATTACCATCAATCACCATAACAACAGCACACAGGCTCCTTGTCCAGAGGGTGGAAGGGTGGCAAAGAGGGGCCTCTAAGTTGCCTTTATTCCTTTCCTTCCCCCGACGCCCGGGGTTTAATGGCATCGCCTGACAAGGTGTGCACTTAGCACGCCGTACCAAATAAAAAAAGAAAGAATTGCAGCCTTCGATCTATTTGACTCGAGCCAATTCATTAGATTAATTCATCCCGGGCAACAAATTGCTTGGAGGGTTGTTTAAACCCCTCAACAATCACCAGTGTTGACTCAGGGAGCGCCAGGGGCCTGTGGTGCGCATCCTGGCTAAACTGCAACAAATACACACAGAGAAATGGAGGCGTGAATGAGAGGGGTCAATGGTATGCAAACTGACCACTACAGCTACATGTGTGGTGACTGGAGATAGGAGGAGCAGTTAAGACCCCCACCTCTGGATTTATATATTGCTACTGGATTATGACATGAATATTGTAGAGTAGAGTTTTAATTATACAAACATTACAGCAGTTTTGGAGGCAGAAATAGTCACATTGGTTAAGTTAAACCAAAGCCAAAGAACCACAGTTTTTCAGAATGTAAGTTAGCTAAACGGCAAAATATCAAAAAATATAAATAAAATGCATTATTATTCTTACAAATGTCAACGACTTGTTTTTATCATTCATTCACGACCATGGTATCCTTACTCTTACAATGTCAGCAGGTTAGCTAACTAGCTTACCTAGATAGCTACAGGCTAGCATGGCCAGTTTGAACTTGGCAGGTTAGCTAGGCTAACTAGCTATCCTAGAGAACTTATGGCTATGTGGTATTTTCAGTCAGCAGAAACAGCGCTAGGCTTCATAATATTAGCCATCTCTTTTACCCCTTGGCATTTTCACTGGACTTCATTCTACCATTACTTAACTAGAAAAAAAAACATGGTTCTTTAGCTCTGCCCACTGAGGTTTAACTCAACCAATGAGATCATGTCTGCCTCCAGAGCAGCTCTGCCTCTGAGAAACATCTGTAGAACTAAAACGCCAATCTGCTTGAATATTGTGTGAATGAAGAAACCATATGAGTGTGTGCTCTCCACCCTGCCGTCAGAGATTAAAAAAAAAAAAGTGCTGCAAAATAAGTTTGCCATTTAAATGCACACTGCAGAAAGACAAAAGTTAATTCTAACTACAAATTCATTTATAAATCAGACAGAGGTGTTTAAGCATGTAATAATCCGTGAAAGCAATGATTTTCTGAAAAATCTCACTCCGTTTCTCTCTCCCACACACACATAAGCAGAAGCTGTCTCTTTCATTAGAAACAATGAGATGTAGGGCTTTGTTTTAATTAAGGGTAAGATCACTCAAGGTTATTTGCTGCTCAAAACAAAGCAAAACCAAAAACAAACATAAAAAACAGGGATACTCTGTCAAACTCTGCGGTGTTGCTTTTCAAAACAAAATGGGAAATAAAAGTTTACAGCTATCAATTCTCATGCAAATTATATTGTTTCTGCGTTTTTGCACTTGATTTAAATAGGAGCTCAGTGCCAGTGCAGTTATCAAAGTTATTTCCTGGAAAGGAACAAGGAAGCTATTTCTCTTTAGAAAAATAACACCCCGGGCTGTGCAGTGATGGATTATGGCTTCAGATTGACAAGAACATCTGTCAGTGGGATATTTGATGGAATTTTGATGAAGTTGGTGACTGAATGGGATACTATGAGCAGGTTTGAACAACAGCCTGAGTTAGTTTCAAGTTGCATAGAAATGATAGGAGCCCTTCTATTACTTTCAGTAATAGAAAGGGAACTTTTTCACAATGCTTTTACATCGAGTCTTGCTTTCCTACAGAAATGTCAAATTATCAAAAGCAGTCTGAAGGCTGGAGGGTTTGGGGGGGTCACCAGTTTGAACCAGCTGGAAGTATCTGGGCAAAGGGAAGAAAACGTGCATCGCTGTCAATACCTCGACGTGTCCTTGAACTAGACACTTAACCCAAAGGCTCCAACTGAGCAACTCAGCCAGCAGTAGATGTCTGTGGTTTTACTGGGTAACAAATGTGTAACAAACCCACTGCAGATAAAAGTTTTAAAAAAAAACCCAAAAAAGCTAAAACGGCCATATAAATGAGCTCCTTGAAAAACTATATCAGATGTTACTGAAAAAGAAATATTCATACTCTGCTATGCAGAGATAGCTGTGAATAATTCATATTCATGGGAGATGGGTGCTATTAAAAGTTGTTTTGGGGCTGATTCCCATGATTTAATGTTAGCAAAGTAAAAAAAAAAAAAAATCTTTTTTCATTACGGTGCCCAATCTAATGATTGCGCTGCATTCAGGGTTGATATATTCTAAATACCTGCACCTCATTAGAATTTCCCATTAGGAAGTGTGATGCGTGATGCTAGCGCTGCTGCAGGAATCAGCTCCTGATCCTGAAAACATTGCTGCGCCCCGCTAGTGGCCACCGCCTTCTCAATAATGCATTGGGGAAAAGAACTCACACTTTGAATTCCTAATGAGAAATGTTGATTTTTACTCATCTCTTCCACGTTGCTGTTTTATGTATTTCCAATGAGGCGTCTGTCGTCATTAGGCCCCCTTTTTTTTTTTTTTTTTATCTGTAAAGCGTTCAATTAGGCTCACGCATTTCATTTAATCCCAGTGATTCTTGAGTAAGAGGAGGCGGGGTTTGTTTTTTTTACAGAGCGAGATGATGGATTGACAGCCCGAGCGATCCGACGCCGTCCTCCGAAACCCATTTTGGTCGACGGCGGCGAGCCTGACAGGTGCTCCAGGTTGAGGTGAGTCGGACGGAGACATGAAGATGAGTCTGGAATGGCAAATCAGGGGAAAAGCCAATTTAACCTCCCAAGTCGCTTGAGTATGTTTGCTTGAGAAAAGTGTCGATATTTCCTCACGTCTGCAGATAAGTCTAATGGAGTGGTGGTGGCGCTGGGCGAGGAAAAGTAAAATGCACATGTTTTGCATTCATCAACAGTCAGCCTGCTTTTGTTGTTTATCTGAATTCTCTTCTCCTGCCTACCCCGCTGACAGTCTGGAAAGAGATCGCTCTCCTTCTTGGATGTTACAAGGAAAGCATCAGTCCTGACATGAACTTCTGCGTCTGCCTTCCTAAACAGTCGTTAAGCGAACTTATTCTATATTTCCATCCTCCTAACTGGTGCTTGGCTCCACCGTGCTCAGAGGAGTTATATAAACAAGCGGTATCGCCGCAGCCCACACAACACGTTCATTAACTCCACTCGGAGCAAACTGTAGTTTGTAGAACCTCAAATATGCATATCAACTATTCATGCAGTTGCTGCACACACCTAGTCTGTAATATTTATTATTTATGAGGACAGCACTGTTGCTGTTGAGTGCTGGGGGAAAAAAATAATCACATTAAAAAAGGAACATGGTCAATGCAAACTGTTTCCAAAAGTGCTTATTTCAACAATTGTGTCCACCAATGAAATACAGGCGGGGGAATGACAACAGACAACACAACTTCGACCTTCTCAGATCATTCCTTAGTCGCTCGCCGCATGAGCATGTGGGCGGGTCAGCCTGTCATTTTTCTGGCGACAGAGCCCCCTCGGGAAGGCTGTATGGCGCTTATAGCAGTAGGTGTGTGTGTGTGTCAGCGTCAGCCGATCCGTCTGGTGGAGTCACGCCTCTAAGCCAACACGCAGGTGTAACCGGTGCCAGTAAAGCCCACGAGGAGACGGGCAGCCTAATGCCGTTGTCAGTCTAACAAATGCTGCTGTCAGTCAGGGTGTGTGTGTAACCCGCCGCTCTGCTCAAACACGACTGTAGCAGATTAACGCCGAGGAGCGCAGCGCGTCGACAAGGCGGTGTTTAGAGAGCGAGTGAGTCACACTGTGTACTCTTCAATCTGGCCCCCAGATAGCTTTTGTTGTAGGGGGATGAGCACGCTGAGAGCCGCTATATCCGATGACACGTACAGGAAAACGCTACGTGAAAAAAGGAGGACTTCAGCGTTGAAGTAGCTGCATCACAATGACAAAGGTGAGTCATATCAAGTCGAATGCCGATTAGCAGGATCTGTCGGCGTTAAAAGAAGTCTGGCAATCACCATTTTTTTTTTCAGAGCAACCTGAGGCAACTGGCTGAGGTACAACGAGACCAAGCGGGAGGGCCGCTCGCAATAAACAATTTAAACACACGAGGAGGACGTTCTGGAAAATAATGGCTGAAATGCATCGGCAAAAAGGAGTGGCGGCGGCAAGTTGAAGCTCACCAATGGGGATAGGCGGACACTTAATAGGATCGTTGAAAAAAACTACAGCTTCAAAAATGAGCAGAGGATTGAACCGTCTTTGGTTACAACGCGGCTGCGGTGTTTAGGCCTACGCGGGGACGCCGCCGAGATTTAACCCAGCTTTTTTATCCTCTTTAATTGGTCAAAGCCTCGCCTAATTGCCTGTCAGGCCATTGTAGTGTGAAATCGGATATATGGCGGCACAAAGGGAAGAAGAGAAGGGAGGATGAAGGGACGAAGGAGGAAGGAAGAAAGGCTGGGCATGATGCTCCAGTGTTGGATGCAGCAGGATTAGGCCTGAGGGTAACGCAGGCAGGCTTTCCTCTGATGGGCTGCCTAATAAATAACACTGAATGGAGACACACTGTGAAGCTAGGCGGTGGTTAATTGAAAAGTAATTGCAATTCTCTCCCTCTTCATAACATTGACACATCCAAACGGATCCAGGTTCCCCTCTCAAGCCACCGATGCGCTATCGCCGTCTCTAATTTGTTCACCTCTCGAATTCCAAAAGGGGGATTCTCAGTTAGATAGGTGCGGTTCTGCTTGGAAGGTTCTGCAATAACCTTTGTCCTCATACAGGTTTCTGGCGGATTAGAGTTTGGAAAGGGACTTTTCTTGAAAATCCTTTTTTTTGGACAGAAATCATTTTTCTGTCATCAAAGACAGACGGCGAGCTGATAACTCAACTTCTGCAGTACTTTAGCTGGAAAATGAATAAGTGTGATGTTTTGGTCGGACAATTGGCGATTAAAGGTGCACTACGTAAGATTTTGACGTAAAAATATACCCACTTGAGACCTCGTAGATTCAACCTTTTTGCTCAAATGAAATTCTGTCGTCGGGTATGTACGCCTCGCCCACAGGAAGTGACTCATTGAAACTTTTGCCTTAAAAGCAGCGAGCGAGCGGTCCACCCAGAGAAAGCTGGACTCACCAACAACGGCTGAACCCCTACACCGACCAATAAGAAAACATTTACGCCAGAGGAGTGCTTAGTTTACTGAGCAAATTTTAATTACCACTCTTTGCCACAGGAGGCGCCAATGTGAGACGCTGCACTAATGTAGCTTTAACTTGTCGATAGAAAGTTAGAGAAAAAGTGTTTGAGAGAACTTTTTGGCTTTGTTTCTATTATCTTGTCAACGTCCTCGTTCAACACAGCCCCAGGCCTCCGGAAAAGAAAATCTTACATCGTTTGGATGCTCCAGCAATTACAAGGCGAAGAACCCATAGAGGTACTGAGCTGTCCTCCAGCTCTCAGAGTGTGCAAAGTGCTGAACACTCCGAAGTATGGCGGAGGCAGCGTGAGTTGGTTTTCTGAGGAGCTATCAAAGATCTGCAGTTCGCTTTGGGTTATTGTGCCCTCGTCGACTCCCTTCTCACTCTCCTCCTACATTCGCAGTCGGCACAACTCGCCAACCCTCCCCTTCTCATCGCCTATTCTCCCTTCTCCTCCTCCCTCCCTTTTTTCCCCCCCTTCCCTATATTTTTTTCCTTTGCCCACAGTAACTCACCCCACGTTCTCTTGCCCTCCCCATCCTCCCTCTTCCACTTCTCTTGCTTCCCCAGAGCTTTTCATTCACTCAGGGCACGACTGCTATTGCTGACTGCTAGTCCTCCTCCATAGCTCCATGCAGACGCCTCCCTAGCAGTGCCCCCACCCCCCTTGTACTTTACTTCCTCTCAACCTCAACCTTTATCCATACTTTCTCTTCTAAATCTAATTCCTCTCTTTCATAACCAGTTTTGCCTATGGGTTGCTCATCTCCTGTTTTTTTTAAATGTTCTTTCTAATGTCCTTTCCTTTTATGTATGTATGTATCATGCTCGTATTGGAACCTTAATGTAAAACCCTTCCAAAGGTTTGGCAGAGTTTTAGACCCGCACAGAAGTCTCATTTTGAATACTTGAACAAGCCGAGGAGAACCAGGAGAACTTTTGAGGCCCTGCCTCAATCACTCCCAAGGTAGGATGAAATAAGCTCTCCTGATAGTTCTTAAAGCGTGGGGGGGGAAATGATTCAACTATTATTTTGCCCGTGGTCTAGTAACTAGGTGTCATATTTCACCGTGTGTAGTTCCAAAGAGTCAAGTAAATATCCTAACAAATTGTAATGAGGAGCAGAGGTTAGGACCCAAGAGCATAAGCACACGGAGGCAGAAAAACACTCAAAAATCCAACGTTCAGACGGCAACAAAAAATAACCAGGCAAAAGCTGGGAAAACAGGAGGCAAACAGGAGTAAGATCAAGCACTGAAAGAGAGCAGAGAGGAGTTTAAATAGGCCACAACACAGGTGCAGCAAATGATCAATAATGAGCCTCAGTTCCTAGGGGGTAGGGGGCGGGGTTTATCCTGCAGTTACTACTACCTTAACACTAAAGACATAGCTGTAATAATGCACTGCACGGGAAAAAATAGCAAGTTCAATGTCAACAATCTGAATCAGCACTATAAGATTTCACCTGCAGGAAGAGAACGGGTTTGTTTGCTTGGTGTGTTTTGCTTTGTTCCTGTTTAAATGTACCTCCATCTCCCGCCTCTCCCTCTCCGTCTCCCACCTGTGCCGCCTTCTCCCTCACTCTGGCCTGGAGTGTAACGTAACGGAGGCAATGGGGGCCTGACCTGATTTACTTTTATTGCATTCTAATACCATCAGGTCCTGCAGCGCCATCTCCTGTGCTAAGCTACTGTGTATTACCATGTCATCACTTATTCATGACAGCCTCCAAACACAGTGCCTGGATCCACAATTATGGCGGCCCAGCCCCAGAATCATACCCTGAAATTCATACACATGTAGCCCTGTTGAATCCAGTGATTCACTCTTAAGCGCTATAAAGTTATAAATATTTGAATAGTTTGTTCGCAAGGTACATTTGTCAACATGTGGATGTATCAGAGCGCAACCTAGCTTGTTTGCATTTTTTTTTACATTACATTACAGTCAGACGCTTTTATCCAAAGTGACTTAGAATAAGTGCATTCAACATAGTTAGGCAAGAGAACTACTAGTCACCAGAAATTGTCCTTCCTAAACAAGCATCTAAGAGCAAAACCAGTGCTAAGGTAAAAGTGCAATAAGTTATCTACCTACTTTTATTTAAACAAATGAGACAAATAAGTGAAATAAAATAAAGAGCTAAGACAAATAAGTGAAGACAAATAAGCAAGCGCTAAAAGGAAGGGGTCAGGGTTTTATTGCCTCTAGTTGGTTGTTTGTCCCGTTTCTTGTAATATGATTGGCTTGCGAAGGGAGAGTTGTGGACCTGGGAAGTGAGAGGGAGGACTCGAAAAAAGGAGAGGTACAGTTGTGTTCAAAATAATAGCAGTGTGATTAAAAAAGTGAGTAAAGCTCAAAATCCTTATAATAGCTTTTATTTCCATACACGCAAATGCATTGGAAACACTGCACATTCTATTCCAAATCAAAACATGAAGAAAAATTTATCAAATTTGTTATTACTTTACAGAAAGTGAAGAAAAAGGAATATTAGGCTGTTCAAAAAAATAGCCGTGTCTGCATTTTTCTTTACAAACTCAAACATTTACTGTATAAACTGAAAAATGCTTGAAGATTTAGCTTTCCTGTGAATCACTGAACTAATATTTAGTTGTATAACCTCTGTTTCTGAGAACTGCTGCACATCTGTGTTGCATGGAGTCGACCAACTTCTGGCACCTGTGAACAGGTATTCCAGCCCAGGACGATTGGACTACATTCCACAATTCCTCTGCATTTCTTGGTTTTGCCTCAGAAACAGCATTTTTGATGTCACCCCACAAGTTTTCTATTGGATTAAGGTCCGGGGATTGGGCTGGCCACTCCATAACGTTAATCTTGTTGGTCTGGAACCAAGATGCTGCTCGCTTACTGGTGTGTTTGGGGTCGTTGTCTTGTTGAAACACCCATTTCAAGGGCATTTCCTCTTCGGCATAAGGCAACATGACCTCTTCAAGTATTTTGATGTATCCAAACTGATCCATGATCCCTGGTATGCGATAAATAGGCCCGACACCATAGTATGAGAAACATCCCCATATCATGAT
>CABFOQ010036137.1:3888-19328 GCA_900660455.1 Gephyroberyx darwinii
GCCTGCCCACAGCAACCAACTGGCCCAGAAACATAACAACTCCTAAGACAAATGGGCTCTATGGAGAGAGAAAGAGTGTGTGTGTGTGTGTGTGGGGGGGGTTCGGTACCTTGGTGGTTTTGTTTATATGTGAATGCTAGCGTTGAGTATGCATCTATTGTAGGTGTGTGTGTGTGTGTGTGTGTGTGTGTACACTAAGCTGCTCTCAGACCATAACACAGGGGTTTCCTCAACTGCTGACCAGACACACACTGACTTGACTTGTGTAGCTGTGTGTGTGTATGTGTGAGTGTACATGCATGCTCATGGGTGTCCATGTGTACGTCTGTGTGCATGCATACTACCTATTCATGTGTTTCTGAGTATATGCACATGTGTCAGCCTGGAGGTACATGGCTGCCCCTACAGTGAACTCCCACCATGCACCACTCTAATTATTACTGGAGGACTAAAAGTCAACCACTGTTGTGCTGCAGGGCAAAACGAGGCTTCCCACGACCAGGTCAACCTCAAAACGGGATTAAAAATACCCATTTTCATTCGAAGAGATGGGCTGGCCTCGCAGAGGAATCTTCCCAATGAAATGTGAATAATGACTAAGCCCTAGTTAGCTCTGGTTGGACGGGGCGGAAGGCAGGCTAATGAGTAAACCCTGGCTAGCCCGGTTTGTCTCTGTAGTGTAAATGAGGTTAATAATTAACCGCCTTTAAACAGGCCAACTGCCCAGCCTAATGGCCCCTATCTCTTATCTCGCCCCTGCACCGATCCCTCAGACCACCACTGCCAACTCGCTCCTATTGTGTGGATCGTGTTGTTAAAGTAAACATCCACCCTAAAACAGCAAGCACGCAGTAAAAAGTGGGACGTCTGTTATGGCGGCATGTGCCTCCGCACTTTGGCTTGACACTCAGAGTGCACGGTTATATGGAGCACTTGAAATATTAATATGAGTATCCGCCATCCCACTTCTGTGATTAATGACAAAACACCGCCAAGCCAGCCCCACCTAATGGTTCTGTACTGGTGCGCTCTGAGGCCAAAGGGTTCGTTTTAATTGGGACTGGAAGGAGGAAACAGTAGTTGAACACATCTCTCCAAGAACAACTGGAGGGGTGGTTCAGCGAGGAAGCTGTGTTGATATTGACGTTGCTGATCGCTAACTGCTAATTATACTTTAATTGTGTCATAAATCAGATTGTTCGCTGATGTCGCTTGTAATGACTGTGAATAAACATGTTTGTGGGAGAGCGAATGTGTGTGTGTGTGTGTGTTAGAGACAGAGCGAAAATGAAGTATGAAGAAAAGTAAACCTTTGCGTTTCTGTCAGGCACTTTTATATGTAAATACCTGCATTTATCAGTATGGGGTTCAGGGCCTGACTAAAATGAACAGGGAAGACAGACACACACACACACACACACACACAACAGTTCACTGACCCAAAGCACTCCAGCTTTCCACCGCTTCCTTTGTTTTTATCTATCTCCTTTTTTCCCTCACTTCAAAAGATAAACAAAATTGAAACAAAATTTCACAATCAGCTTGTTTCAAGAACTTCCTTGAATCAAGTGTCCTCCAGATACCAGTGGAGTATTCTGCCTTGTTTAACTATCTAGATAAATTCCCTGAAAGCATGAAACTGCATTGGGAAGTGAATTTATCTCACCCCGACGGCAGAATTTGTCACTTCTATTAAGGAAAACATGACTTTAAGACATATTAGACACTAATATGACACTAAACGACTTTTTGAGATGGACATTTGCGCAGTGCTTCCTCCCTCTCGTTTTTGTTACCGTCCTTTCTCTCGTCATTGTCCTTGTCTCCTTTGATGTCCTTCTCTTTCTCTCTCCATCGTCCCTCTCACATGAGTGTACAACTTATCAGGTCAGCAGCAATCTGCCAACCACTCCCCTTCTAGGTCTGTTAAACTGTGGGGCTTCATCCTCTGCTAACACACACACACACACACACACCCTCCAACATCCATGCTTGCAAGCACACATGTACACATGCATGCACACACCTCCCATCTGTTGTGTGGATCTATAAATGACATGAGACTTTCATCTTGGGCTGCATGTTAATGTTTTGTGTATGTGTGCATGTGAATACGCAGGTGTGTGTGTGTGTGTGTGTGTGTGTGTGTGTGTGTGTGTGTGTGTGTGTGTGTGTGTTTGTGTGAGAGGTATAGTTCATTGTGGGCTATAGGCCCCATACAGTATCTTCCCATGCACACGTAAACACACATGCACACATGACACACTAGGGCAATTCATCAAGGTATAACTCATAAGACCACTGACACACCAACATAAATATGCCATAAAACGCAGAGGGAGTTTATGTTGTGCATGATCAGCTGTAGAGATATAGAGTTAACATACAGCCCCCATGGCTGTGAGATGCTGTGAGATGTGTACAAACGATGTCATTCCCTTGGAGTGTATGCATGGACACATCTGCGGGTTCCAGGAATACTTTGATTCAGTTCAGTTCTCTATTCTATGCAGTGAAACACACTGAAAGTAAAGCTCTTTATAGGCTTATCTGTGCACAAGGGAAGAATAAAATAGTTCCTATCCAACTATATAAATAATAAAGCGTATAAAGAATACATTTTAAAACCGTAGGACTTTTAACAGTGCACAGTTGCAGTCAAATAGAAATATAACTTGCAGGTTAGACAGGTTTCTAGGTTTCTATACCCTAGAAAGACAGCACCATCTCCTTTATGTCTACAGTGTAAGGAACCTTTGCAGTATTTCTGACACAGCAGAAAAGTGAGAAAATCTAAGTGTGAAAAAGCGATTGGACACTTTTTTTTTTTCAATTTCATTTCCGTATGACCGTTGTTTTTATCCTTTAATCCTCCCCTCTCCCCATATGTCCGACACGCCGCATACAATCAACGCGCGTCCTTTCATCCAAAGCGCTGGACTGAGAGAAAGTGCGATGAGGCCTAGGAGGTTAAGCTTGCCCGTTTGCCGATCACATGAACCTTCTTCTGTCAGCAGAGATCAGATCCCACTTCAGACTCATGGGACTTCCAGAGTCTCACACCCCTCTTATCTACTCGCTGTGTGCTGGGGTGAGATATTGACCGTCTACCTCGCTTGTTCCTATGTTTAAAAAAAAAAAAAAAAAAAGCAATGCTGAAATGCACCGAAACAAAACCCTGCAGTGGGGGTGCAGCTCTTAAACTATCTTTCAGAGCAAAACAGAATGGGATGGATTATGATGGAAATCATTGCTGATCCTCAAGGGGGTCCAATCAAGTATCTATCTCAGAAAAAGGGCTAGGAGGTTGAAAACAGGTTGAATACAACGGTGTGTCTGTCACATATATGCAATTACGATTTCATTCAAAGTTGAAATAAGTCTGTACGTTTGGCATTCAATGTTGATACTTTTCCACTCACCATGCAGGGGTGGGTTTCCCGATAGCGATTGATTGATTGACGACATACTTCACGCAGAGTTTCCCGTGCATTTCCCACAGGATATTGTGAAGCGAACATTTCAAGAGATACTTGAAGAGATCCTTGGTGAACCCCACCCACCGTCACTTTCAAATCCCACCATGCACAGTCCAAGGCTACGGAATATGTGTAAATATTGTAAGCACATAAATAACCCATTTAACATGTATGGCAAATGTGTGCAATGATTTAGGACAAGAGTCATGGAAATGTACTGCTGAAAGGTCAACTGATAATATACTTCATCTAAAAAAACTAAAAAAAATTGTCATGACAACAAATTGCACTTTGTCCAACATAATTTAACCATTTAACTCAACCATGACTTGCTCATCAACCTAAATGTGAAAATCCTGCCACATAATGATGCAGTTAGACCTGCAGCCAATAAAAAGAGGTTCAGCTGAAGTTTAGGTCCTTGCTTACATCAACATGAGAGAAGATAAAAACAGCAATATTTTCCAAACAGGAAATCCAGTGTTAAAAATGTAGCGTTGTAGAAAAGAAAATAAATTTTCTTCAACCCTAATCCTATAGATATAACATATGAAATGGATAAAAATACAACATTAATTGTTAAAATTCTTAATCTTTTGCTTACTTGTGCAGATCTGTTTTCTTCTATCTTTTCTCCCCCCTCTCTTTTCAGCCTTTTTAACCCCACAGCTTTTCCTGTTATTTTAAAAGGGGACAACGATATCGTTCTCAGCTGATGAGAACAGATGGGCATGTGCCAGGGCTTCCCCAGTGTTTAAGGACACTGGGGCCTAGTCCCTACCTAACCCTAACCTTTCCAAGTATGGGATGCTGGGGCCAAAAGATAACGCAGATAATACTTTGGACATGTTGTGCAGGTTAGACAGCATCTGTCCCTGCAGTAAAGGACCTTGCCGACACGCCACCTGCGTAGAGATACTTGAAATCTCACGACTAGCACCAGGTCATCGTGAACGAACGAGAGATTTCACGTACCGCGCGAGTTGCGACACAAGTTACTTCAAGATGTTCCTGTTTAACTTGATGGTGAAGTCCTTTACTGTCCACATGACGATTTACATTTACCAGGCTGGCATTCCTGAGCGGGGCTGCGAAAAGGCTGTTCATGACGTTAATAAAGTTGTGGCTCTCCTTGACCACAGGTGGACTAGACATTATGAGTGTGACAGGTGTGTGAGGAGTGTTTTATGCCTAGCATTCTCACAGAGCTAGTTGGGAGTTGTTTAGTCAGGCAAAAAAGGCATTGTAAAAAATGTTAAAATAACCTCAACAGTGTGAGATTTAAACCATGTCTGGCAGCACACAATGGTGTATGCATGTGCATGAAAGTGTGAAAATCTAAAAATGTTTTAATTGCTTTTCCACAGCTCATAAACACACAGTTGAGTCCAACAGCTTGGAGCTGTACGCAGAATGTTTCCACGACCCCCGGCAGTAGGCCACACCCCTAGCAAGCAAAAGAAAGTATGTGCAATTCATGTAACTATAACCGCAGCCAGACACATTGTGATCACTCACCCTCAGCCTGGCTTGAGTAAACCCCCCCCCCACCCACCAGGTCCATGTGAGTATGCACACTGCATTATCTGCCAATTCAGGACTGAGTTTCCACTTAGGGGTTATTTCACATGCTCTAAAGTCATGTTGCACCATCAAACTTCAAATGCAATATCATTTCATTTCCCTCTATACTTTAAATACACTGATGCTAAATATTTTTTAAGACATGTCTAGCAATACCTTACTCTCTGGGCTATTGTTTTAAAATAACATCGGTAGAGATTCATGCCAAGTCTGGCAAGTGTCTGAGCAAGTGTGTGTGTGTGCGTGTGAAAACCCCCAAACTGTTTTCACTGGCTAACTCCACAGCGCATAAACAACCCACAGTCCAACAGCTTGGAGCCTTATGGAAAAAAAAATATTTTTCTTCTCACAATGAAAATCATTTATCTAAAAAACCCCACAAAACATTGTAGAGGATGCTCATTTAACACAACCTGCAAATGATCAAACTCATGTTTGACCACATTTTAGTGTAGTATTTTATTTTTTTACCCACTTTCTTAAGTTTGCACAGCCTGCTATGCATTAAGTATGTTCAATGGCACTGGGGAACACAGAATTCGCTCTAAACGCATACCCATGAATAAGAAAGTCTTCAGTTTTTCTCATATTTTCTCAAGAGGTTTGGTTGGACATACGCCTTCATCCAGCAGCAGCAATCTGGAATTGTTCATAAATGCTAAAAGCTGCTTCACAGCTTGGGCATGCACAAAACTACGACTCAATCTTCTTTGAAAATACAGCAATATTTGGACTAGCCGACCTGTTCATAGTTCTACAATACACCTCATTTATCAAGCAAAACATACAACAGAGAAGACCTGCTGAGGTTATGCAATTTCTTGCAAATATTTTGGCCTGCCTCGTGTTTTGAATAGATTTTGATTGATACCGCGATCACTTTTCAACGTTTCAAACATATGGAATTATTAAAGCAATACTTCACCACATGGGCACACACACAATGTCAACTATCTGCTCCTGGAAGCAGGAAAAGAGCTCCAGACCATATATAGTCTAGACTCTAGACTAGCCTTGCATTAGCTCAAGGTATCACCTCCACTGACTGTAAAAGACTGTCTGTTATGGGGTTTTTTTGTTTTCATTGTTCTATTTTCTCATTCCTACAACATCAGTAGCTTCACACACGTGCACACACGCATAGACACAGAGGCAAAGGTGCACAAAGATACCCACTTTGAAACACACACAAAATGTTCCTAGCAGATGGTGAATATTTAACCTAAGCGAGCTCAGCAAAACATTCTCTACCCCTCTCCGGTGAATCGTCTGTGTGTGTGTGTGTGTGTGTGTGTGTGTGACATGGCATGGAACTAATACTAAACACTTCTCTAACTCTGAAATGCAGTTAAAAGAAGAATGAGCCGAAGTGCGGCTGTTGACATTTTGACTGTCGACTCAGCAGTAAATCAGAATTTTCCGAGCCATCAAGCCGGTGCAGTAAGTGTCTTCACTAGACGACGATCCATAGAATGGGAATTTCTCTGCAACAGTATTTCTAAATCTATGGTTTGGGACCCAAAAAAGGCTCACAGGGCTGTTGCCGGTGCGTGGCAGGAGTACTGTGACAACTCTCTTACCTTTTTATATATAAACGTTGTTAGACATTTCAGTCTGCTTCACAGGCAGAGTGCAGCCTCCGTCTGTCTCCTGTGTGTATCAATCAGCCCAGACCCGGCTTCGCTGCGAGAGATTCAAGCACGTGGCTAGTTGACGGAACAAAGGCTGACTGCTAATCAGCCTAAACTCTCACAGGTGCATCTACCAACCCTTCTCTCCGCCTACAGCTGATGCCTAAACCACTACCGTCATGTTGGGATCAGCCCCGAGTCCCGGCGTCACACACTACAGTCACTCATTTCAGCTCCTAGGACAGATAGCTTTTAGAAAACAAAGTTCAAGACGGAGAAATCTACCCAAAGTTATCCTACAGTGAATTAATATATGACCAACATTTTCCTGTGTGTGTGTGTGTGTGTGTGTGTGAGAGAGACTGGACAGGCACAGACATCCTGAGGAAGGCCAGTTGCTGATAAGGCCTTCGAGCAGGGAAAAGAGTGTTTATTAGTTGAGACAGACTACCTCCTGAAAGGAGTGTGTGTGTGTCCATGACAGAGAGAGAAAAACAGTCAGATAAAGAAGATTGCTGATTGAAAACCAAATGCGTCTTTTCTGACGTCTTCTGCTCACCTGTTAAACATAATAAGGAAATGCTCAATCAAAAGCACAGGGATGATAGAGACGTTTCTTCAAGGGAGTTCAATCGTGTCTCTCTTTCTCCCACTAGGTGCTGTCAAGTATGTGCAGGCTGAACGAGGACGGCCCTCTGATAGAAATAGAAAGAGAGGACAAAAAAAGAGAGAGAAATGGGATTTCTATTTCATCCACGTTTCTCTACGTGTGTCCTGTCCTGTATTTCTCTCTCTGGCTTTTCGTCCTCTGCATTCTGACTCGCTCTCGTGTTTTTCCTCCTGCTTTCGTGACATCTCGTTGCTCTGCTTTGTCGATTCTTTTCACATTCTCACCGGGTGGGGTGGGGGGCGCATCGCAGCCGGTAACCGTCAAATTCGACTGTCAATGCGACATTCTGGCTGCTGTTTTGAAAGAGGAGCGGAGGGGAAAAGCGCCTGTAGCATGTCCATCAATATGTATCCATCACTATACACTACATACACTATATTACAGCCACAGACTAGAGACAGCATAGTAGACTAGTAGGTGGCAATTACAGTGTCTGCTCTGGAGTTTGTCACTTTGAAAAAGCTGTTTTAGAACTCATTTTCTGTGAGTCAATACACCAGGAGACAGCCGATATCAATTTTATTTCTTGTTATTGTTGAACACAATGTGGGCTTTCATTGATTTCACAGGAAACGTTCCCTCGGCGGTTGATGGCGATGCCTGGGGCTTGAGGGTTCGTCTCTCATATTCTGTCCATTTCCTCTATCAGCCTCTTCTCTATTTATATCACACACCATCGTTCCATCTCCCCCTCTCCCTCTCTCAGCTAGTCTTGGTCTTACGGTTGATAGCGGATACAGAGAGAACAGCCTCGGCTATCTGATTTGGACTGAGGGAGAGACAGCCGGTGTCGATGGCAGGCATGTCGCCTCAGAGAGGAGAGAAAGAAAGGGAGAGAGGAGAAGAACAGAACAAGTGAAAGCTAGCAAAGTGCTAGTAACAAGCGTGCCACATGGGAGCGTTTGGGTGACTAATGCAATTTTGTTTTTCATTAGCTCATGTTGTTTTTTCAAAAAATGTAATTTAATTTGTTCTGTAATGGTAAAAGCAAAACAAAGGTAGGCTAGCTTCATTTCAAGCAAAAACATGAAATGACATGAATTGGACACAAACGTGATATTTAGGTAGGAACTCTAGATCGATATATACTGTGTATATAGTGAAGAAGAAAGAGAAATAGAGTCATATTAAGCGTGGGTTGTGTGTGGGTAAGCAATAAGCTGATTGTGGTCTCTCCCACAGACATCTAGGCTGAACTCCTTATGACCTGCAGGGGCGAGAGAATAAACAGACTTCTTCTATTATCGCTAATAATCACTACAGACAACAGACCGCAGCTAGAGAGCAGATCCACAAATCAGAGGCTGAGTAGAGCAGACAACAGACATTGTGTGTGTCTGTGTTTCTCCCCAGAGGACAAATCTTTTGCTCAGAATCGTCTTTTCTTCATCTCTCAAGAAATTGGGAAGATCTTGTATCATTTTGTGATCACCTCCATCTGAAATGTCCCTCCTAAACTCCCTTAGGAGCAAGGAGAAGATGACAAAGAGAATAAATTCTTGAGACTTTATGAGTATTAATGTGAAGATGCTAACAGATGCTAACATAACATAACACATATATAATGGTGATAAACTCCTACTATATGGCTGTTGGCCCCGTGGCTTCAATAGAAAAATACAACAGGATGTGAAAGAAGGAGGAGATCTTTCTCTAATCTCATGGTTTCATATTCAGAGTCATAAATGATCATTTGGAGATCTGTTTTTGTGAGATCGACATGAGCTTTTACGTGGTTGTTTCTCTTGAGTTGAATTTGAGAAACAGGAGAAAATGCAACTGTGTCAAGATCTCTTTTCTTTTTACTCACCTGTCTGTCTGTGGAGATGCACAGTACATCTCTGTGTGTGTTTTGGTATCTTTGTCAGCAAGTCTTGCCGTGTTTATTCTTGCCCTTGAATCAACCTGATATTAAACCACAAAACCGTCGAAGCCTAAACAATGACCAGAGCAGATGGCCAATCAGTCCTGCCCTCCATTCTATAAGGGGACAGGTAGAAGCTATGCATGGAAAGACCAAGCATGTACTGTTAATCAGTCAGCTCCTACAGGCAAGGACACACAGGCAACAATGAGAGGCAGTAGAGATGGGTCCCATGGTGGGGATCAGGATTTGGCAAATAGGAAGTAATCAATGTAGGATAAAAATACTGTTCCATTTCCTCAAAATGTTGCACCTGCAGTATTAAATCTATTTCTCCTGGTATAGGATAAAACAGTGGTCCGCAGTCTTTGAAACTAAATCCAAAGTCATACAATGTGCCTAATGTGAGCCCAACAACCACACAGAGCTGCTGGACGAAGCCCAAATTACATTGTTTGCCATTGATTGTCTTTACATCTAACAGCAAAACTTCACTCGGTGACACAACGGTGTGCCATGGCGCGGAAGTGGAAAACAACAGCGTGAGCCAGCAGGCTGGCCCGGCTTTCTCAGCGCACACAATTTGTTGAGTCTGACAGGAAGCTACATGGGGTCGCGACCTTGTCTCAACAATTCCCAGGAATATCTCCTTACATAAGTGAAATGGGGTGAGGGTGGGTGGGGGGATGATGCATTGTGGGTCAGGGGGATGTTGATACTAAAGGGGTTAACTCTGGTCTGCTAGTGACCACGCAGCCAACTTTGAGAGTCGTGGATTATATGTGGCCAGATTTGAGCGATCTGACTGTAATGGGTTATGATTGCTAAGGAAATGAACTCACAGACATCAGAGGCTGGAATCACATATTAAAGAGGCTTAAAGATTATAGACACAAACATTTGACACAAATTATACTCGCCTGCAACAGCTCCTACTGTAGCAGAGCCATCTTTATCTGCCCTTAAGGGAGTCCTTTATGTGAGCGCGATGTTTTCCTTCGCTGAAACAACACGATTGCACGTACATGAATCTTTGTAATGCAAACAAAACAATTTTTTAAAACCAGGGCCAGATTAGTTTAGGGGATTTGCTTAATTGCGGATAACAATGGAAATAGCTTCTTCTTTTTTTTAGGTAAATAAACTGTCTTTTGTGGGAGTTAGTTCCTGGTCTGGTTCCAGTTACACGCCAAGCCAAGGAATGTACACACAGGCCTTTTGCTCTTTCTCCTACTCAGTGAGAGGAGGAGAGGAACATGGGTTCAAGTCTGGCCCACAGCCTTTGTTATGTGTCACACCCACTCTCTCATCTCTCTCATCTTTCCTGACACTTTGCATGGCTCCCTATCTAAAAAAAAAACAAAAAAACAAACAAAAAAAGGAATGTCATCAGACGCCAACAAAAGTCAGGGCTGCAGCAGTCACTCCTCTGGATGTCTGTTTTCTCTTTCACTCCCTTTATTTCTCGCTCTCTTTTCATCTCTCTCTCTCTCTCTCTCTCTCCTGTCTCGCCATGCTGGGGCAGCGCACTAAATACGGCAAAGTGCTGCAGGCGGGCGGCCTGCACAAAGAGCAACGGCAGGGTATTGGACAGGCGTGAGAAATGAGGGCCGCCGGGTGAGCTGTGCCGAGACAAGAGTCGCTGGCTGGCCGGTGTTTATGCGCGGGGGATTCCACCGGTACGAATAGAGAAATGAGTGAACGAGCCTCTCTAACGGGGGAAAGAGAGACATGGAGGGTGAGGGGATGATGAGAGGGCAAGCAATTAGGAAAGGAAAGGAAAGGGAGCAAGGAGAATCAAGGATGTGAATACGGACGTAAAGGAAATTGAAGGTACGGAGAGGAGGGAGAAATGAATCAAGGTAGAGAGGAGAGATGAAAACCACAGAAGGGGAGGACAGGAAAGGACGAATGGCAGAGAGAAGATGGAGATGAAGGGGTTTTGGTGATTAGACCTGGCTGGAGTACACAGCTTGGACTCATTTCCACAACAGGGCCGAGCAGAGAAGGAGTCCAGGCTTAGTCATTGTTTATGTCCCCTCTAAATGTCGCTGCTTTTCCCCTCTTGCTGCCAACAGACATCAATCATTAGCCGGGCTATGAGGCATGGCATTTTTTATGTTGTCATCAGGATTTCAGGGGGCTTTGAACACAACACAATTTGCATTCATTTCTAATAGGAGAGTGCTGTTACCAATTTTTAGTGCCTCTGATCTTGCGCTGTTAAGGATTTTGAGTCGGCCCTGGCCAAGCCCTGTTGTGGAAAAGTGGCTATTTGATTTCCACATTGACAGCAGTGTAGCCTGGTTGTTTTCCCGCCCAGAGGCATTGATGAGATGCTGCTGCTGCAGCATCCATCTGTCTGTCTGTCAGCTGCCATATGTGTGAGTGGGTGGTTACTGCTCACAAAAAACATTTATACCCATGCGCACACACACACACACACACACACACACACACACACACACACACACACACACACACACAGATGTTGAGGATCTGGGACATGGTGCTGAATAGTTGAATAATGGGGACATCATTACATTACAGGCATTTAGCAGACGCTTTTATCCAAAGCGACTTACAATAAGTGCATTCAACATAGGTAGGCAAGAGAACTACTAGTCACCAGAAATCATAAGTGCATTTCCTTCCTAAACAAGCATCTAAGAGCAGAACCAGTGCTGAGGTAAAAGTGCAATAAGTTAGCTACCTACTTTTTAATTAAACAAATGAGACAAGTAAGTGAAGCAAATAAACAAGAGCTAAGACAAATAAGTGAAGACAAATAAGCAAGTGCTGAGAGGAAGGGTCAGGGTAGTGTTTCTTTAAGAGGTGGGTTTTCAGCCTGCGGCGAAAGATGGGCAGCGACTCTGCTGTCCTGACATCAGTGGGGAGTTCATTCCACCACTGTGGGGCCAGAACAGGCCAGGTCTGAGCGACAGGTCAACCAGTCGCCTCGAGGCAGCAGAGCGAAGTGGTCGGGCAGGGGTGTAAGGCTTGACCATAGCCTGGAGGTAAGAAGGAGCTGTTCCTTTCACTGCCCTATAGGCTAGCACCAGGGTCTTGAACTGGATGCGAGCTGAATTTTTCAGATTTATTTTTCTCCATTAACTCCATTCCATCACAACGACCCTAAAATTACAATCCAAACAATGTGTGCTACGGGGGAGGTACCGACTACTATGAAGCTAAACCCCCATTCAACTCACCTCATTCTGTCCCTCAACTTCCAATATGACTACTGTAGCTCAGCAATAACCACGGGTAGGCTGGAAGTAAACAGTTGAGCTCCTTCATGAGAGGAGAGAGAGAAAGAGAGGAGGTGGAACAGAGACAGAGAGCTCTATCCTATGATCTATAATGAAACCTCACTTGAAAATTGAGTCAGGGAAAGAGAGAGAAATACGAGAAGAAAAAGGGGAGAGAAAACGTCAAAGGAAGGAGCCCAGCGTGTTTGTAGATCTGAAGCCTCCCTGCAGTCCCAGTTCTCTGCTGCCAAAGCAAATATTTCCCCAACAGCCAGGACAAGCGTCTGAGACAGCGGCGCGCCATTTATGTGGCTATAAACATCCGAGGCTATCTTTTCCAAGTATGCCTGATATACATACACACATCCTGGTAGATGTATTGTGGCATCTCACAGCCGAGTGTGCATTGGAGTGCCCTGGATATGCCATGTTTACGCTCACAACGCAAATTCAAACTGCAACAGGATCAAATTTACACGTTATTTTTGAGATTACATTGGACACATTGGAACGCTGATAATTCCGGTGAGGAAACTGGGTCATTGCGGCAGCAGAGAATAGGAGCTCGTATAGAGTATAGAAAATACTACAACACAGCAGCGGAGCATATCGAAGATAACGCAGCACATAAATAAACAAAGATGCAATGTCTTTGTTGCCGGATTTAAAGGGTAAGTAGCAGGTGTGCAAAATGTGCCACCATTGGCTTTTCACGTTGCTGTATTTGCAGAGCGGCTGTGTGAGCCTGCATCGCTAGCTGTCGGTATCGTCAGGTATACAGATGGAAGAACATATGTACGGAGCATAATCTAATTCATTAATTGTTAATTAAGACAGGAAGGAGGCGGAGAGGGTCTACAGCGCCGGGGAGACGTGGGATAGGAGATTCTGGGACCGTTTCAATGAGGGCTGGTTGGTTATCTTATCCGCGACTTCCTCTCTCAGCACAATACACTCTTACTCTCACGATGAAAACCCTAGCGAACGCAGCGTCAGGGCTTTCGTCTTAGAGAGCGCCATGCCTGAACTCATGCAGTCATTTGAATCGCTCTGTGCCGTCTCGAGAAACAGCAAGGATGACCCGTCTAACCCCAGTCCACCCCAATATACCGTTTTCTATCACAATCCACCCCACCGTGCCCGTGCATTTTATCACCCTGTCTCCACACCTTTAACAAGCTGCTCTTCTGTAAACACTTATGAGGAAAGACCAAAGAGGCATGCTATCCATCCATGCTTGAGGCAATAGGCTGATAATAGCCCACGGATAATGATCAACATGAAGGCAGGGAGAACGTGAATCCATCTCTGGGATAGTCCCAAACAGCCGGCCGCACCATGTACTCATGAAGTCGTGCAGTCAGATCTGGCTGAAGTGCCTTGTCACGTATCATCTCCTCTATTTCTCCTATGATTTGCTTTGATTTCTGTCAGTGCCCCGGCCCACCCAGGCTTACGAGACACATCCAAACATCATGGTGGAATTTTTGTATAGCAAACATATTCCTAAATATGTACATTGTCATTGTACAGGATGTACAGATAAAGTTTGCCACATAAAGTACACCTTTTCTGAGGCATATCTCAAGTGTTATATATATATATATATATGTCACCAAAACATGAGAAGGAACGGTCGTCATTTTACAATAAAGCCCACTTATATAAAGTATGATAGAACATAGATTGAAAGCAAAACAATAATTGGACATTTGATTAGATTAGACTATGACATGTGTCAGCAGTAGCATAACAGCATGAGAATTGAACTTTTCGTTAAGATTTAAATATGAATTCTTTGCACATATTTTCACAGCCTACAAAAACACTTTTTCCCAACCTCACCTGCCAGTGACTACATGTTGAGGATCCATCCCAGCACCTGTCAGTAGAGAGATACTCAGCCAGTTTGTATCCTCGTTTTGGGCCAAATGTCATTCCAATTTACTTTGTGTGCTGGATTCATTTTCTAAACCAGGCATTTACTTTGGTTGGTTACCTGATTGATTCTGATATTTTGTTTGTTTGTAAGCAGTGCTGTTCTGAGACTGTGTTGCTAAATGCTAAACCAGGTTAAGATCCACCAAGAGACATGGACCTGCACACAAGTAAACATTACGTCATATATTCTTCCTTCTGAATCAAGTTTGGAGAATATACCTTCATCATCAAATAGAATCTTTTTTTTAACAAAACAAGCAAAAACATCCATCCAAATTGTGATTTTTCAATTATGGAGCATAGGATGTAAATAATGTCTGTACACATTGTGTTCTTTCTTAATTGTTTATTTAAGATGCAACAAAGCACCTCCCCTTAGTAGCACACAGATGCCTATGAAATATTAATGGTCTAATCTGTCTCAGTGTATATATTGAGGAAATAAACCCTTGTCTCCAGATGTCAGGAAGGCAGCCGGACCTCAGAACCAGGCCAAACAGTTTGAGTACTCTACCTTGGCAGTTCAGCACTCCTGAGCTGCTCTCTCTCTCTCTCTGATGTTTTTGTAGCCAATTCTAATCTTTTCAACCTTTTTATTGCAGGTTCTTTCATTCTTTTTCTCTTGGATGAACAACTGTGTGTTTCTTTTGCACTCAGATTATTTCCTCAGAACTGATTTTGATTATGGGAATGCACAAACTGAGATTAGGGATTACTCTCTCTTACTAAAAGCAAAGGGAGAAAGAGGAGTACCACTTTACTCGTGTGGTTTGGTGTGGTTGACCTCGATTCTGCTGCTGTTTTTGTCATTTCGGAGTAAAAATCCTCTTAGGCCATATTCTGCATGTTACCATATGGAGGTTTGTCAGCATATGTGCTGGTGACAGTCTAGTCTGAGTGTCTTTTAACCCTGGTGAATGTCATAATTGCTCTCTGAATCATTTTCTCTTTTCTGTCTCTGAATCATTTGCTGAATATCTCTCTCTCTCTCTCTCTCTCTCTCTCTCTCTCTCTCTCTCT
>CABFOQ010036147.1:4131-20086 GCA_900660455.1 Gephyroberyx darwinii
GGTTTGGAAGGGGTCACAAGGGAGTCATGTTTTTGTACACACATCAGTCCTCATCAGTTTACACACATCTTGTAAAAAAAAAAATGGAGCAGAGCTAAAATGCCTAAAATAAGAGGGAATTAACTTTTAACTATTAACTAATCAGCTAAAAACAAAACAAATGTGCTTATTTGTTCTTCTATTTCAAGTGCCTTGAATTCTTGTCCATTCATACTCGGCTTTAGGAACTAGTGATGCACAGCCAGCAGGCAACTTCAGCATGAGGCAATATATTATGCTTTTATTTGACCTGGGAAGAAACCAAATGGAAAGTGTGTATGGGCGGTTAGCTGGACTGGTACTCTTGACTTGCAACTATTCCCCAGAGCCTCCCCATGCAGCTATATATAGCTCTTCATATGGTGTAATGATGCACTGAGGACAGGGTTGGAGGGCAGGGACATTGAAAGCATTTTCTGACTCATGTGTTGTAGAGATGTGAATTATTGGGGTAATAGAATAGTGCTGTAGACAGAGGCAGTGGGAGCTGCCTGGTCTGAACCTGCATACACAGTGAGTGTGTTTGTGAGACAAAGTGTTTTATTTTCCAGGTATGCAACTTCCTAGTAATTTCCTAGAAAGGAGTTGATAACGGTTCATTTCTTAGGAAGTTTCCTGGAAAGAACCATGAAATGATGTAGGAGTTGGAAGAGTCAGTTTGGTGGAGTTAAGAACAAGATTTTCCTCAAGGAGTTTCCTGGAAAGAACTGCAAAACTATTATTGTAACTATTATTGTAGTATTATGACTATTTATTGGAAAAATAAGAGGCAGAGGTTGATTTGGTAACCCAAGTAACTATTCATATTATTATATATAGAAAATTAGAGGAAGAAGTTATTTTCGGTATTATTTTTATTGAAGTTATTTTCGGTATTATTTTTATTGAAGTTATTTTCGGTATTTGTTGAAAGTTATAACCTTTCAGGAAGACAGACATAAACTATTGTTGCCTGTTCAGCTGACACATGACCACTGGGTAAAGCACCCTGTAGGCTATGCTACTCTACAGTGGAGTCAAACTACTACTTACCTGCAGACACCTTAGCATCTTACCAAAGAGTTGGTAAGGCCTACCAAAAGGCTGTTCCCCTGAAATCTGACTTGATGGCTGTAGATGGAGCACAGCTGCATGTCTGTCATCCTCATACACACACCTTCATTGAATATAGACATATTGACATATTATTGTTTATTTTCCAACTAATTTCTACCTACTTTTGTCATGGTTCTTTTCTGGAAACCTCCTAAGAAATTAACAGTTACTTATCAACTCCTCTCTAGGAAATGTCTAGGAAGTTGCGGTCCCAAACAAAGCGTTACCAAGAGAGTTGTATTCCTGTATCTGTGAATGCTACATGTGCATGTATATGTTTGTGTGTTAGCTTGACCCTTTTTTGCCTGTGGTTTTGCAGAGCAGTGTTTGAACCACCTGCTGTTATGAGGAGGAAGCAGAAGAAATTGTTCTGTCCTCTCTGTGGGTTCTTTCATCGCCATCTGCAGGCCATAATGGTCAATGCCATGTGGCGCTCTGCTCCCCGGACGCTATGTTTAGTTCTGCCCATGTGTGGCTGTGGTACTGGCCGTTGTATTGAATTTGATGATCCATTACGGCCCAAATGAAGGTCCAGCTCCCTCGGGGCGAAGAAAATATTGCATAGGCAGCAGGGTAATCACATGGAGATTACAGTACCTGCTGACTTTATTGTCAGCCTGTTGTATATAAACCGAGGCGGTAAGGGGCTTTACAGATTAAAAATGTTCATCAATGAAGCAGTCTTGGTAGTTAATGATGTGCAACCCACCCGACGATATATAGATCACAATAATGGCCCGATAATTACTCCTTTGTGATAAAAAAGAGCAATGCATGATGAACTATGCCTGTGATGTGTAATAAAGAGAATGCTGCATATGTAAACATGTTGTCACTGCAATCAATCATGACCAAATGAGGATTTATGCCTCCAATAAGGAGCCTATGTGGAAAATGATAAAGATGATCAATGTAGGTGGATCTTAGGAAGGCTTTTACTGAGACACAATCTGAGTGTGTTCTCTAAATTGCCATTGGTGAAGAAAAGCAATGTCATCTGTCATGGCCCGGAGGATTTGCTTTATTCATGTTGTGGATTAATTCAATAGCGACACTTTACAAGCTCATCTAATCTCATTACTCCTAAAGTTATTTTTTTAAAACAATTGTGCGGCTAAATGTATATGAATTTAAGACGGTCGTCTTGTCCATGGATCACGTTTCACGATAAACTTAAGTTTGTTTATTTACTGTTAAGCAGCGCAACTTATCGAAAGCTCACTGTATACAGAGCATGCACACACGCCACCACGTCTATATACTGTTTCTATACTTGTAATTGTGATCTCACGTAATCCTCTGGTGTCTTCTTTCCCCAGTGAGCACCTATCATGCTCCTTCTCCTTCTTCCTCCATGGGGAGAGTAACGTCTGCACCAGTGTGGAGATTGCACAGCACCAGCCTGCATACCACACTACCGAGGACCACATCCGCCTGGCACAGACCTCCACCACACCAGTACAAGGTAATATCGCAAACCCGCAGTATTTCCTCTTCAGTTATAGTATAATCAAATATGTTAAAAGAGTTTTGCTAATATTATCTATATTGCTAATCTGTCCTGCTTGTGCCTTCATTCCTCAATCCATCCATCCATCCTCTCTTTACTTCGCTCCCTCTTTCCCCGTCCTATCCATCCCTGTAGTGATCTTGAGTCCGTATGGTCTGAGCGGCACCCTCACTGGTCAGGCCTACAAGATGAGTGACCCAGCAGTGCGGAAGCTGATGGAGGAGTGGAGCTACTTCTATCCCATGGTGCTCCACCAGAAAGAGGGAAACGGGGAGAAGGAGAAAGAAGAGGGGGGCCAGGCCTACGACCCCAACTGCCACGTGGCGGTGGAGGTCATCGTAGGTAAGGAGAGATTGACCGTGCTTTGGCGGCTTTGAAACACAGTTGACATTCGACGCTAACGCAGGTTTCATGTACTATCCTGCTACAGCACACACTCATGAAAAACACATTAGATCCTACTGACGCTACACTAGAAAAGCAAACAGCGGGAAAGCAACTCCACATCAATTACCCCTCGGTCTCCATTGCAGACACCCAGACAGTTTGAGGTAATAGTGGGTGGGATGCTATTGAAGTGTGCTTCAGTTGCAATGATCTTCAGAGTCTTCTAGCACCTCTCAGGGTGGTAACAGGTGGGCGAAAGGATGAGAGGGGAGGACTCGGAGAGCGTAGGGAAGACAGGAGAGGAAGAGAGGAAGAGAGGAAGAGGTGAAGCCCCGGGGAGTGACACACACAGCTCTCTTTAATCAGTCGCATTGACTGTCTGACCCCACAGCATTGATTTGACCTGATTGAAATCAAAGCCCCTCTGGGTTTCAGCGGGTTTCACGCTTAAAGAGGATAGCCAATGTAGCCTTGGGTGCCTGGACTGATAGTGAGCAAGTGTGTGAAGAGGGGTTTGAGTGGGTATGTTTGATATGAGCAATGAGCGTGCGAGTGTGTGAGTGTATCCATAAGGAGCGAGTGCACTGCGTAATCTACTCACCCACTTCTGGCACCAAATCGTTCGTTTGAGAACCTTTTAGGCCCAGTGTAGGGAGTTTGAGGAAGTGTACCATGCTTTTCAGCAACAAAACACAATGAAGGTGGAGTGGGTGGGTGGAGAGGATGAAGAGGATACATGGTTGGGCGCAATAATTCTTAATATTTGAAGATATAACAACCCCTTGGTTTATCTGAAGCCTTTCAACTGGCTGTTAAAACTGAGTGCATGTCATTTGGTTTGGATATGTCTTTTATGTATATTATGACTTCCTCACCTCCTTTTTGTCTTCCCAGGTGGCGTGAGGATGACCTACCCAGCTGCCTTTGTGCTGATTGCCCAGGGTGACCTACCGGTAGAGCAGCCCCCGCCAGTTCCTGCAGCCCAGGGCCTCTCCAGAGAATCAAACCATTGCAGTGTGCCCCTCACACCCCCCACCTCACCGGAGCAGCCCTGCTCAGGTACCACATGCAAGCAGACATGAGTGCACGCTCACACACATGCCTGCATGCACATACATACATACAAACACACGCTCATTCTCACACACATGCATGCTGACAATCAATTGACACATCAGATTGATAGCACCGACAGAGAATTCATGATGTTTTTTTCAACTTATTCATCATTGAGCTCTTGGATGTTGTTGTACCGGTGATAGCTGAGATGTAAAGAGTCCTCATGTGGAACAAATGCATTGCAATTGGAACTGAACATACAGATAATCTGCTCAGAAAGTCAGAGTGAATAAGATGAATGAGTCTGGTTCATTCCTCATTCAAAGTGTTCCTCTAGTCGCCTGGTTTCTTATTCAACGTCTAATTAAGCTCTTTAAATGAGCTAGCACCCAATTAAGACTGCTGATACAAACACAAACAAGTTAAGTGAGATAAAACAGCTGATATACAGAAACAATAATGTAGCTGTAGGCAGATAGAGAAATGCCAGGCTTGCTTGCTGGTGTTCTGGCAATAGTTGCTTGTCTATTTTGGCAAGTTTCTCATTTTTTCTTTTTCTCTGTAAAATGCGCATGCAAACATCAACAAACCTAAAGTTGGTCCCACACAGGTTTGAAGACAGAGCATAAAAATAAGGCTTAAACAAGCCAAATCTAGAATGAGTTCTTGGAAATGCTGTTTTTAAAGATACATCTTTAAAAAAGATGTATGCTACTGTACAGTGAGTATTTTGTTAGACAGGTGAAAAAAAGAGAGAGACAGGAAAGACTGGGGTAAAGAGAGGGGGATCACATCACATGTGACAAAGGTCCCAGGCTGGATTTGAACCCAGGACATGGTGGTAACATGGACACTGGGACACCCCAGTCCTATTCTCTGTTAATGAGATCCATCCTACTGTATGTCATTTCAGCGGACAGTGGCTTTGTGACCTCCGTCTCAAGTGTCCCCACACAAGACAGCAGCATGGGAGTCACCAACATTAGCCCAAAGCATTCTGGGAAGAAGCTAACTTCTCAAGTGGTCCATCAGGCCTGGAGGGAGTGCTATCTCAACCAGCCTCAGCACAAGTAAGTCGTATTAAACCATCGATGTGTCTGTTTGCTCAGGTTGGCATGATTATCGTCGATGTGCACTGATCCAACTTCTATTTGTACCCGATAGATGGAGTCAGCCCAGTGACGTGATGCCCAAGAAGGAGATGCCAAATGGGGTGACCACATGGGACTTCAACGATCTGGGTGCAAGAGCACCTTGCAGCTGCTCCAGGTTGGCACACAGGCAGAAATGCTCCTGTGCCCAAGCTGTTGAACATCAGCATGGCATCCAGCTAGATATCTGTGCCATGTTTTCATGTTTTGCCATGTTTTAAAAAAAAATAAAAATTAATAGCCTAGTGCAAACAGGATGCTTCAATTAGGACGTTATGTAGGGAATGTTTAAACTGAAATAAGCACACTATTAAATGTCAAGTTTGTTTATCTGTGTAAAACTAATATATTATCCTTCTGCATATATGAGCACTCTAGCCAATGTTAAACAAACACACCTGATTCTCACTTTCTGCTGCACTTGACATGTATAAAGATAAGGTGGAGGTTAATAATTACCGTACCGTATAGAACATAAACTGTAAATATACAAGGGACACATTAAACATGGAAAAATACCAGAAAAATACAAAACAGTATTTATAAAAGTGCATTACGTGCTGAGAGTTAAAACAAAAAATCTTTGAGTTTATTGCACAGACAGCTTAAGTGCAGCTGCTATTGCAAAAATGTTTGTTTTTTCACTTGATGTCCTCCAGACGGTAGAAGTACAGAAATTGGATGGGCTGAAAGGGAAGCATCTGAAATAATTTTCCTTCTTTTTTTTTGTTGGCTGATGTATATTAAGACAATGGAGGGGATGATGGATTACAGAGATGGTCTTTATAGACTCCATTGCTGCTTCCAAACCTCTTATCTCACACCAAAATAATCTCTAACTATGTAGGATAGGGTCTGCACAGCAAGTCACACTGGGGAAACTGGGGTTAGGTAGGGGGAGCTGTCTTCTCAGGTCTGTAATAATTTTGTTTCTTAAGCACTTTAACTCGTGCAAATGACATTGAACGTATAAATACAGGAGTGAGATAGGTAAGACATTACGTTGAAATGGCTGCACTGACTTTATCAGGTCCTGGTCCGTTACAGATTTTTCATTTGAGCAGTAAATTTTGATCTGTTTGACTGTGTTGCAGGTTAAAACAGCAGAAGCAGAATCTGACCGCTGCATCCACTGCCAACCCCCAGACTGGTGCCAACCCCACTCAGTCCTCTGGCCCCTCCTTATACCCTCCGTCCCTGCCCAAGCATAAGACCAGTGACAAGACAGAGAAGGGTGACAAACAATCCAAGAGGCCAGCCATGACCCCCTTCCACCACCGTCTGTCTGTCACCCAGGAGACCCATCTGGAACAGGACTCCCCTGGAGGGCCCCAACTTGGGGGTCTTGTGAACCTGGAGCCACCCCTGGAGCCTCTGCCAACTTTGCCCAGCTGCAAGTATCCAAAGCCCCTATCCAATGGCAGGAAAGCCGCCGAGTCCCTTCTGAACTCCCCAGTCTCCCCACTTCCGCCCACACTCAGCCCACATCCCCGGGTGCAGGACCCAGAGGTCCTGGACGGCCCTGTGGATATGCCTCTCTGTCCGGAGGGGACTTCAGGGTTGGGGGTGGTGCCCAGTGAGACAGCCCTGTATACAGCTCTGCTGGGGCAGAGGGAGAGTAGGGCAGGCTGGTGGAGAGACTTCAGAACCCCCAAGACCGATAAGACTGACTTCAGACCCCCAGAAGTCCCCACTGATAGATTAGGGGAAATGAAGATTGAGACAGCGACGGAGGGAGTGGCACTAAAGAGGTAGGAGAGAGATACTAGAGCAGTATTTCTCAAACTGTGGGGTCAATGGGGAGGGGGGTTGTAGCTAGGAATAAAGGGATATTCTAAGGCTTCTGGAGATATAGGGCAATGTATAAGACCTGAATCATGATAGAAAACTAATGTCAAACAATATCAGGATTTTTGGTGTTTGAGCATATTTAGCAGGTGTTGCTGGATGTGTGACACATCCAGTGAAAGAGTTTAGGAGGGAACAGAAGCAGAAGGTAGTAGAAGAATGAAGGTTATTAATACTGATTATAGAGCTACAAAACATAATTGGTCTCTTTTTCTGTGAGTAAATGGAAATAACAATGCACCAAAACTCCAATGCTGTCTTGCAGTGCCCCTTAGCTGTTCGAAAATCACTGTAAACCACGGCATCTTGGGGCTTATTGCTTTATTGTAGAACTACAAAACATAATTGGTCTCTTTTTCTGTGAACACATAGAAATAACAATGCAGCAGGTGTAATAAAATCTCAAATAACTGGCGCTTCACTGATTAAAGTTCACAGGTGATAGTTTTCCACATCCTGTTCAAATAGTTTTAATCCAATTCCATTTGAATCATTTCCTTTCTGATTAAATATGACCTGAAATCAACTTCCTACCATAGAGGGATGGGAATTATCTCAAGAAATATGGTGCTATATATATATATACAGCTCTACAACAACATCCATAGTGAAATGGGGGAACAGATGAAATTTGAGAATCACAAAAAGATTTAATATATATGTAACATGCACACTCGAACATGTTACATGCACTCTTTCTAACAGACCTGGGTCAGACAGACGTTATTAATTCTCTTTTAATCTGTTTTGAGTTCATGATTTGTGGGGTTTCCTGCATCATGATCATTTAGATAATATTAGGAAATAAACATTTTTGACACGTAATCTATTGTGCTCTGGGGCCAATGCCACACAACCGGCACTTAAGTAAGCTGCAATTAACCATAATAAATATTTGCAAATACTATGTCTGCTGATTAATACATTTAGTGGATTCACTTACATTCATAAACACAGATCACATAACCCATAATTAAAACACTTAGAAACTTTGATTTGTGATAGTACATATTGTAGATGTGAGTAGAAGAGAAGATGAAGAGACACATAGAGATATAGTACATGCTCATACACAGACAATGCTGCCCTCAGACAACCTTGACCACATCAGACTCATGGATCAAACCTGCCTCTGCATCCCCTCCAGACTGTACACGCAGACACACAAGCGCTTTAAGATCTCGGAGGAGAGGGTGAGGGACCACATCCACGTCCTGGGCTTGTTCCAGCAGCCAGGGGTGGAGGCATTGCGTGAGCCTGGGGATGACCCGTATGATTTTAAGGAGGGAGACATTGAGTACACCTTCTCCACCTCCAAGAGGCTCAAGGGCCAAAGCCGAGACCCCAGCAAGAGGGCCAAGGTAGGACAAGGCATTCAATACAATAAATACCACCGATACAGTAGTAACTCTAATATTGTGTTCGGAAACTGGAACTGGAGATGTTCTTATTTTATTCTAAATCATCCATCAGGGAGAAGATATGACCAGCAACGGTGCACTGCCTGATGGGAAAGATCCCATGTCCATTTTCAACTCGGCTCCAAAATTAGGTGAGGCATAGCGTGTCGACATCATATCCATATTCTGCATCGATGTTTCATAGGTATTTTTGAGCTTTTAAACTCCACGCTGATCTGCTGTGTCGTTTGTTCTTGTGTCGTCGTAGATGAGTCGGCTGAGGATGAAGGAGCTACCAAAGCCAATCCTTCTCTCACCAGAGAGAGAGACCTGGTGGTCAACATCTCTGATCTGGACAACATATTTGATGAGGACGAGGAGGAGCTAGGGGTGAGGCAGCATGATTTATGTGGTTTAAACTTGCACACGTTTACAACCGTACAGTTTTTAATGTGTCCTGTCTAATAATTGATAACTAATAACTAACTCCTGGGAGATGTTATAAGTACAAACACTAGTATTAGGTCTTAGTATCATCCTCCTGTTATCTAGTGCATTTTGTGTTTGTATTTTGAACTATAGTGTGTTGAATGAAATTGATCCATTAATCTTGTGTGTAATAATTTGTAGACTGCTTATCCCAACCAGCACTCCACCAAGACCCCAGTGTCGACGGGAGAAGATCGCCCCCTAGGGAAAGAGGGGCGAGTGGCAGTACCTTATCCATCAAGTGAGTTCACTTTTATTGATTAGTGTGTATCTTCTTCTGACTTTGAACATCCCACAGTGCTTACCTATAGTCGCTGCATTCATATGTGTGGTGATATGTATTTCTTTCTCTCCACCCCGCTCTGTCTCTGCCTCTCTCTCTCTGTTCCTCTCTCCTTTCAGCAGTAGCAGACCTCCAGCGGATGTTCCCCACCCCTCCTTCTCTAGAGCAGCATCCAGCCTTCTCTCCCATCATGACCTACCGCGACACCCCGAGCCAGGAGCCCCCGGCCCCCATCGGAGTGACTGACCACCCCCTGGGGCCCCTGGCCTCCTCTCAGCTCACTGAATACAGGATGGAGGTGGAGGAGGGCATGGCCAGTCCCAAGCAAGAGGATATCAAGGTGGGTGGTTAACATGGCTACGCTGTCATCGAGAAACCAAATCTCGTCATGGCAGTCCACATAGTTTTAAGACTTTTTAAATATAAGACATACCTGTTTAGATTTGCTTTTACCCAATTACTTCAGCTATGGATTTTATTTATCTATTTTTATTTATTATTATTGATTTACTCACATTGTTTTGCTGTTTTAATATTTGACTTGTTTTACCCAATTTTTCAGTTCAGTCTTATTGTTTAGATATGTTGGTGTATCACGTTGGTTCTTTGTTTTTGTCTTTACCCTTTTTTTACACTGTGAAGCATTTTGTAACCTTTTTTTGTCCTTTACAAATAAAGTTGATTATTATTATTATTATTATTTAGCTTCTTTCATGGAGCAGTCCAGCATAAAGTGAGCAGAATACACTAAAGCATGTGGACTGACTTTGTTGTTGTTGTTGTTGTTGTTGGCTGGACGGCAGCCAGCTACTGAGCAGTTGGCAGTTAGCGGTTTACTTGTCATTTCATTGATTTCCCTGATACCTGTTGCTAGCTAATGAGACATCCCTCAGCATTGTGCTTCAGATTCACAGTGACTAGGGGAAGGCTTTGAGGAATGTAATATTTAGGTACTAAAATATGTCAAATGCCCCCATCCACCCCTTTAATTCATGGTTTAGTTGCGTGTTGGTTTACCCTAACTTCCCTACGTAAATGCTTACCAAACTCATCTTGTCACCTAAGAGGGCATTATGACCAAACCCCCCCTGATACTTTACCTCTCAGTGCAGTGAAGTGTGTGCCTCATCATTTCCAAATGAAGGACTAATTATTTTCCCTTTCCACTGTGTCCCATTTAACCAGCCACAGATGGGCTGCTCCATGTTTGCGCCACTGTCCATTCTACCGAGCCAGAACCTACCGCCGCTCAAGATCCCTGAGCAGTGCTGTTACCGCCCCTCCTGGGCCCTCCTGCCCAAAATGGAGCACTTCTCCTCAGTCATGCACCCCCAGCACACCCCTTTCATCAGGGATGGATACAAGTGAGTAGACACTTATGATGATGATCTTATGTGACAGAGAGACTTGGGATGTTTATTAAAAGCTTAAAAAGCAATGGCATCATAACATTTCATAAAGTTGTGCTGGAGTTTTTACAAAGAGTGTAATTTGGAGGTATGACTATATGAGGGTTGCTTTATTGTCTGACTACTGGTTCTTGTGTCTTGTGTGTGTTTTCCAGTAACATCCCCAGTGTCAACACCCTCACGGACCAGGAGTATGGCCAGATGAGTGCCACAACTGCTTCTGTGGGCACCACTGTTGGCATCCTCCCATCTCCTGCCACCCCTCGCTTCTCTGTGCCCACTCCGCGTACCCCTCGTACACCCAGGGGTATTAACACTGCAAGTTCTGGGCAGGGCTCGGTGAAGCAGGATGGCACTGAGCTGAGCTCGCCAGCCTCCACCCCCTCCACCAGCCTGCCTCTTAGCTCAGTAGAGCCCCTAGCCCGGCCAGGACCGTTGCTCCCTGAGGCCCATAGTCTGTATGCTGTCCTTCTCCTCTCTGACTCCGTCCTCAATATCTTCAAGGACCGCAACTTTGACAGCTGCTGCATCTGTGCCTGCAATATGAACGTCAAAGGAGCAGATGTGGGGGTGTATATCCCTGATTCCACCCGCGAAGATCAGTACCGCTGTATGTGTGGCTTCAGTGCCATTGTGAACCGGCGGCTGGCCCACGGGACAGGTCTCTTCGTGGAGGATGAGCTGGATATTTTTGGCCGGGGTTCAGAGGTGGGCCGGGCAGCAGAGAGGAGGCTGGCTCTTTGCCGGCGTGACCCACCCATGGGAGACCCCAGGGCCAAGCGACCACAAGACGCGCCCCCTGCTCCTCCAACGGTCATGGTCCTTCTCCAGGAACAGTGCTCGCAACCCATTTCTTCCCTGGCCTCACTGCATCTCCCCCCAGCCTGTTCCTGCCATGGCCGCAAGGGGGCGCTGCTCCAGAGCTGGATGGCCGATAAGCAGTGGGCAGATGGGAGTGATGCCTGTGTGGAGTGTTACAACGCCCTGGAACAGGGGCTTCAGTATGTGGACAACCCTGCGGGAGGAAAAGTAGATCCGGCTGTCGTGAGGAGCACTGCTCTTCACTCCTGGCCTCACACTAATGGTAAGATATGACTGGAGGTATGATCTGGCTGCTAAAGTAGGGATGAGAATAATATTAGCAATAAAAATTAACTTTTTAAATTATAGTTTTAAAGTGAAAATGATTTCAACCACCACCTGAGCAATAAGTCTTAATATCGTGAATTCTTATTCTTCTGAAGTGACTATAGATTAAAGTCACTTCAATAAAGAGAAAAATGCTTGAAAGAGAAATAGAATTTAACTCGTAGTCTTTCATGCCTAGAGTTTATTGTTATATATACCAGTAATGTAGTTAACTGATTGGGGGTACGATGCTAAGAAGACCACTGTTGGTTTCCTCTGTGATGTCTAAATTGTCCATTGGTATGTATGTGCATTGTAAACACACGTGTATTTTATGTGTGTTTACGTGTTTCCTTTGTGTGTGTGCATCTGTGTATGTATCTTCTTTATGTGTGTGTGTGTGTGTGTCCCTGCTCCTCTCTGCAGTGGTGGAAATGAGCAAGCTATCGTCCCAGGATATGGTTCGTATGCTGCTGTCTCTGCAGCCTTTCCTGCAGGATGCCATCCAGAAGAAGAGAACAGGACGGACCTGGGAAAACATCCAGCACGTTCAGGGGCCACTCACCTGGCAGCAGTTCCATAAGATGGCTGGGAGAGGCTCCTACGGTGAGTCAACACACCTTCTGCTTTTACACTTTGAGTTAATTCTCCTTCCTTGGTCCAAAATATTGCATTATATTATTGTTGGGCTACCTACTAGATGTCAAAATTGATAGTGGACACTGTACACTGACATTAAAGAGATATGTGATATGTGAAAAGCATAAAAAGTTCTTATTAGATTGTAGCCCACTAAACTTGTCTTATCTTTCTCCAAGGTTCGGAAGAGTCACCAGAGCCTTTGCCCATCCCTACATTGTTACTGGGCTATGACCGGGAGCGGGACTTCTTGGCTTTATCTCCTTTGGCGTTACCTTTCTGGGAGAAGCTGCTGCTGGAGCCGTACGGGGGCCAGAGGGACGTGGCCTATTTGGTGTTGTGTCCCAACAGCCCCTCCCTGCTGGCTGGGGCCAAGGCCTTCTTCCAGGAGCTCAGTGCTGTCTATGAGGTATTAGATTCAGTTCAGATTCAGAAACACGGTGCTGTTTCCTGCAAAATATTTTCCCAGCAAAGGATCACAAAACATCATTGTGAGCTTATAACACTAAAGCTATCCATAGATGATCTTGAAGACTCAGTACCTGCAACTTTTAATGTTTAATATGTAATATGTGCTAAGAGTGAAAGTACCAAGTATTGCTACTGAGAGGATGAAGCGTATCCCTGACTCTGATGTGTTCCCATTTCCAGACGTGTCGTCTGGGGAAGCACCGTCCTCTGGCCAAGGTGTCGCGGGATGGCCTTGTGTGTGTGGGTGGTGGAGTGGAGACCGACAGGCTGGAGGAGCAGCAGGTGGACCAGTGGTTCACTGGACCCTGGGCTGGACAGCAGCACACTGACAACCTCAACAAACTCAAACTCTACGCTCATGCCTGCAGGCAGCAGCTAGGTGAGAATCAGCTTTAGAAATGAATTACATTGGTTAATATATGATACATTTTAATCTGTTATCAGCTAGTCAGCTAGTTAGTCTATTATATTGTCTGTTCTTATATCCAGTAAAATAAAATACAGTACAATACAATTTGAAATAATCTATGCCAATCTATTCTAATTCCTAATTCTATTTGTTTCATGATCCGTGGTTGAAGATTAACTGAAGCTTGTGATACCACGTTGCCTTTATTGACATTACTTAATCCATCAATCCCATGAATATAAGTACAACGTGTTTTCTATCCTTCCCTGCAGCTCCCCAGTTGTCAGTTCTGTCTTTGGACGACAGTCTGTTGTTGCCTCCCAAACCACAGCCTCCCCTAACGCCGGCGTCCTCATCCCAGCCTGCCTCTTCTGGGCAGCCTGGAGCCTCTAGCCTTGGGGCCCCTGATGGAGAACAAGCTCCTGGGGCTCTCAGCTCAGGAAGCACTCCTACCACAACTGGAGCAGCCTTGGGCCAGCCAGGGGAGACGACCCAAGGAGGAACCAGCGAGTCTAAAGGGGCTCCTAGTGCCACACCACCAGCTAGCACACCAGCTGAAAACACTGAACTGTAAGACCCATATACTTGGAAATATGGGCAGGAAGAGCATTTTGTTGTTTGTCAACTATCAAAATTATTTGATACTTAAGTACTTCAAACCAGTATATACCAGTAGTGTTTCTATTATTGTCATAACTTGATTTTTTTCATCTTTTGCTACCTTTCAGCACTCCTGAGCAGGCGAGAATCGGCATCCCCACCCTGGCTGACTCAGTGGACAGCCACAATCACCCACCAGCTATTGTTATTTACATAGTAGACCCCTTCCTTTGCTCAAGTGGACCAAGGAATGGAGAGGGAGAGGAAGAGGAGGGGGAGGAGGTAGACACAGGCAGCATTTGGCTACTGGGGCTTCTGCGCTGCTACACGGAGATGCTACAGGCATTGCCTGAGAGCATGAGACCTGCACTGGTGCTACAGGTAAGAAGATGCTGTGCACTTTAAACAGGATTAGCACTGAAAAGATGTTTGATATAGTATGCAAAGGATTAGTCTATTTGTTCAAGCTGATGTTCAAACTGTTTGATGTGGTACATGCTGATATTTAGACTATTTGGTTTGGTCGGCCTTTTGAAGTGCCGCTAGCTTCAATTCATCTCTACATTATATTTAACAAGTGTAAATACATGAACACCTGCACAGCTCTTCTGATCATTATCTTTTATTTCCGTACCTTGTTAGGTGGTGCCATGTCAGTACCTTCTCCAACCAGCCAGTGGAGAGAGCCATCTGTACCTGCAGCATCTGCGCTCCCTGGCCTTCTCCTGTTATTCCCAATGCAGGCGCCTGCTGCCCCAGCAGACACACATCAAGTCCCTGACCGGCTTTGGACCGGTGTCCACTGTCAATTCTGTGCTCACGAGTCCAGAGGTAAGGGGTGATGATGGCCAAACTATGCATACATTCTCAATTAGTATGAAGATTGGTATAACTGCACTTCTACATTATGCACCTATGCACATACTTTGAAAATCATAGCAATATATTTGTTCATAGCTTTATTAAATATCACAGTATATCATCAGTTACAGCAATTGTTTCATGACAAAGAACAATCTAAAACACTTATTTCCTCATTGATGGCTAGATAACAACAGAATAATATTTCTTGAAATCCTACTAATCTATCTCCTCTCAATTTCTCTCCTTCAGCATCCCAGCCCAGTGCAGCTGTACTCTCCCCTATTCATCTTGGGTCCTACCCGTCCCAAGCAACCAGAACCAGGGGAGGTATGGGCAGAGCTCCCTCCTAAGTTCAACGTCCTGTTTGTAGGCTACTGCCTGTCCCATGACCAGCGCTGGATCTTGGTGTCCTGCACTGACCAGCAGGGGGAGCTCCTGGAGACCTGTGTTATCAACATTGATGTACCTAACAGGTATGGGATAGCAGTTAGCTCTTCATCATAATCATAACTGTCTCTGTGTTTGTCTGTAATTCTACTCTTCCTCTTTAACATTTCTCCATTGGAAATTGTTTTTTTATACATCTAATCATACAGAAAGTATTGACTATTGCCTCATCTATTCTCTCAGCAGTTGCCCTGGTTATTTCTTTATGTGACAAGGATGCTTAACTGTTCAAGATAATGCTTCAATCTGTATATCTATTCTTTCTTCATTCACGTCAGAGCGCGGCACCCCAAGGTATCAGCCAGGAAGATGGGACTACAGAAGTTGTGGGAGTGGTGTGTTGGCATCATCCAGATGACCTCACTGCCATGGAGGATAGTGATTGGTCGGCTTGGCAGATTGGGACATGGGGAGCTAAAAGGTGAGGGACATCAAATGACAACCAGCATAATGTAATGTACTTGTTCTATCACTTGTTTTGTTATGTGTCCTGTTGGTTAAAAGAGCTCTATGAATGAACTTGACTTGACTTCTTGTTTGCCATACTTTATATTTTATCCTGTGCTGTTTCCAGTGGCATGATTCAAGTTAAGACATGCCAGTGGACTGCAGAGTGATTCACAATATTGAACTGTATCTATGTTTTTCTCCACCCCTTCCATCTCCACTCTTTCTCTGACATTTCCATATTCCTCTCCCACTAAATATCTCTGCTTTCATCTTTCAC
>CABFOQ010036147.1:28341-40707 GCA_900660455.1 Gephyroberyx darwinii
AAAGTGGTGTGGGTTTGAATAAAATGTGCGATTTAACACCACCAAGATTTAACAATTCCATATAATTCCATATATATTTACAGAATTTCCCCCCATCTATCTATCTATCTGTCTGTCTGTCTGTCTATCGATCTATCTGTCTGTTTATTGATCTATCTATCTATTGATCTATCAATCTATCTATCTATAACAAGCAGTGTAAAGGGGAAGATAAGCCTTTTACTGCAATGTGCTGTCAACACAGAGGTGTCAATGAGATTATTATTTTCCGACATCTGTCCTCCATATTGAAATTGACACATCGAAAGAGATCATCTCTACTAGGACTTTGCCATTTTGTACTACAGGAGTATTGGAAGTGGCAATCGTGAACAAGAATGAACATGGGGCAATGGAATAATATCTTGACAAGAGCGATGTTTACTTTGATGTTTGATGTTTGATGTTTGTGTTTACATTGAAGCAAAAGATATAGATGACTGATTGTGTCAAGAGATTGTCACCAACCTGGTTTCCATGCTGTTCCACAAGATAGTCTGGTTTTAAACCAAATTGATTCAGCTCACCTGGCCCAGCTGAGTCAAAGTGTAAAAGCTGAGACCATTCTATTAGAAACTCTTTTATTTGCACAGGAATGAAAGGGAGTAAAGTAAATAAAGCTTTTGTGACATTGATTATCACTTGCCCTTCCCTGTGACAAGTGACATGAGACAGTGTTAAAAAACTATATGGTAAAGCCAATGCCGCTAAGCCATTGCACTGTATGCAAAATACATACAAAAACATGAACATACTGCAAATACTGTAGAACAGCTGTTTTGCAGTACTCTGTTATTCTAAACTACATCCTGGTTAGGGAAGGTTAGAGCTAACAGAAAAGCAAAGAGTGAGTGAGGGAGGATCTACTTGACCATCAGGGTCAAATAAAAGCACCTACTCGAGAGAAAACCACAATTTCAATGAATCCATCACTTGGAGAGAAAAAAACTAGTCGACAACAAAACTAGACAAAAAGTCAGTTTTGGAGGGACTGGGCTGCTGGAGGAGGACATGGCTGAAGAGGAGTTTGTAGTGGAGGAGTAAAAGCCACTGGTCATTGAAAAGACGACTACTGAAGAGTCACTTGTGGTGGCAGGGCTGTCTAATGGCCATCACGACTGGAGAAAATGGACTCTTAATTGACTGCAATGTATTTTCCACAGATGGCCTATTAGACCATGGCCATTCACCTGTTTTCAGGCTTGCCCAGTACATGGCTGCAGCCAAATGGCCCCCATACTGGACAAAGGAACCTATGGTCTGGCTTGGCAAAGCGTTAGTGCAAACACAATTAGTAGTCAATGGCATTTTATCTCCCCTTTCTGTCAACGATGGGCCACATGAGAGGACAAGGTTGCTCAACAAAGCCAGCTGATGAGAGCTAAGAGGTTGACTTAATGCTAACCCTCCAGCCTTTGAAAAAGAAGCAATTATTGGAGTGGTATGGGAGGCTATAAGCCATATTGAACTCATTACGGTCTTGAAACAGAATGGAAATGAACAGCAACCTTTTCTATTCACTAAATATTGAAATGCAATGGCTGTAATCAAAATATATTTCAGATCCATAATTATTATATCCATGATCAGTATTTTCTATGACTGTCATGGACACAGACAATCTTTTAGATAACACCTTTAATTGAGATGGCAAAGGATTTGGAGGAGAAATGTTTTGTGTCATTAGTTTACAGTTGTGCAAATCTAACAACAAAGCTATTCTTGATCAGTGACTTGACTATATCTATCTATTGCATAAACAGAAAACAGAAACATATTTCTACCATTTCAAATGTTTAACCTCATCAGGGAGTCAACCAAATGTGCTCACAATCACTAAACTATATAAAATCCAAAACATGTTCACACTATCTCAACTATAAAGACACTTGGAACGGACCAGTCAAGCAAGCTAGAATGACTAAGTTAGCTTGATAAGTTTGTTGACAATTTGACATAAACCGATTTTCTGTTCCCTGAAGCAAACTTAACATTTTGTCTAACTTGTTACCGGAGCTCCTTAAGCTCAAACCTGCAGTGCTGGTTAGAGGTAGATGGTTTATGACCATGTCTTTTTAAGATTACCCCATCTATGGACTAATTTCCAGATGTGGCTGCACCTTTCCTCAGAGAGGTCTTCATATATATATGAGAAACATATATATGGTGAAATACTATTTAAATGTATATTTATATGGAGATTATATGGGCAGAAATTCTGCCTGTCTACCTCTAATTCAGTTTGTGATTCCTGTATGTCATGATCTTCACACACTGGTATTTATGGCAGGAGTGTCATTCAGAAACCTCTTGCACCCAAGGCCAATACACAAAGACTCATAACCTGATGTAAAGAGCACAGCTATCTCATCATTAGATCCAATGATTGCTCTGTATGGTCATTTTTTTTACAGTACCAGGTGCACACCAATGATGCAAACACTGTTCCCTCTTGATGTTTCTGTAGTCAAAGATGATAGCGCCCCACACACACTGCGAGAGTTGGACTGTAATGCCTTCCATGGTCACCCCAACCACCAGATCCAAACATCATTTAACATTTATGGGATGTTCTGGAGCGCAGATGAAATGTAGATTTCCACCTCCCTCATCCCTAAAAGGAGGCTTTTGTTCTTGAAGAATGATTCAATATCCCATTACACCATTCAGGACTTGTATGCCAGCATGAGCATGAGAATCGAAGCTGTTCTGAAGGAAAAGGGTGGCTACTATCACATGAAATGACCTCACAAAATAATTGATCATGTTTTTTTTTTTAATTAAAAAAAAACTGCTGTGAATAGTTGCCTCAGGATCTTTTAAAATGACTTTTTACAGAAGTCACCATCCTGTTTCCTGGACCACAGAGAACAGCACAGACAGAACAGGGGTTTGTTAAGGAGCGAGGCTGAAGCCATACTGTTGCTCCAGATGGCCGTTCAGAGGGTTCCACTTCCAGGCGTGACTTTGGCGGGGCAGAGCCATGTGCTGTTTTGACATGCCCTCTCCCTCTGAAGTGGAGGCAGCTGGGGGCTGTAGCTTCACACTGCCTCAGTAGAGGGAGGTAACGCTGCTGTTTCTGAGGTTAAAGAGAGAGAGAGAGAGAGAGAGAGAGAGAGAGAGAGAGAGAGAGAGAGAGAGAGAGAGATATCTGTCATAGCAGCCTACCCACTGTGCATGGGGGCAACGTGGTGGGTCCCATCTCTGCCTGAGTCCTGATACTCCAGCCAGGGTCAGCAAAGGTTCAGGGCTCTGCTAAGGCTGTGGGTGGTACAGGTCAGGGTCACCACCATCCACCACGTCTGGAGAGCAAAAGGACTACAAGCCAGCAGTAAGGGTTAGGGGGGTTGTGGGACTGGAAGACCCTGCTTTATCTTGGTGTAGTTTATAAGGTGACAGGTGCAAAAACAGCTTCATCTCCAGCTTTGACACACCAAACGGGCCGTCTGGGCAGGCAGATAGATAGACATCATTTTAAGCCAGCAGACTTTGAAGACGAAGAGTCTGGTCAGTATGAGTTTCACTCAGCCTGAGGTTGACGACAAGAACTGGTTTGATTTATTTGGATTCCCATTAGTTGTTACAATGGCAGCAATTATTTTTCCTGTGGTCCACATGAAACATCAAAACCACCACCCCTAGGTTGCTGTGACAATACTGTCCTCAAAGACATTATTGTGTGCAGTTATGTATCTATGACTGTCCACTCCTAAGTATTTCCTCCCACACGGAGTGCTATTTTTTAGACGTGCGTGTTAGAAAGAATGAAAATAAACACTTTAACCCTTTGACAACGTATTCATCTTCCCTTCTGTACAATACATTATACACTTTGTTATAATAGTGCCACTATGTCTATCTACATTTCAATGATGGACTGCGGAAATACTAAAATCAGCAAATCCTCTGCTTGCATTTCTTAGAGGACTCTAGTTTCTATTGTGAGCTCTTCCTTCATTTCAATTAGTGCCCTCGCTTTCCCTGTGCTATAGTGCTCGCAAGGCCAGCTCCAGCCGAGCAAAAAACCTCAGCTATCTTCCAGATGGCTCCAAGGAAGTGCAGCTCTTGGCATGGCTTACACTCAACACAGAGAGCCATCAACAGCTTTTGTTTAAAGGGTCCCTGCTGAAGCGACAGAACATCTGCCAACTCGCCACTGCAGCCGGTTTGAAAACATCTGATTTTGTCTCAGAGTGCTTTCCGTCCCGAGCCTTTCCATTTGCATAAATAGTTTTTGTTAGGCCGGGGCCCGAGAAGGAGCCCACAGAGTTTGCAATTTCCCTTCCTGTAAATCTCTCATTGCAGGGTATTACATCCTTCAAGCAAAATGAGAACTCCACTTAACACTTCAGCCAATGTAAATAGAGAAAGATAAAAGCTCTGCGGACTTGAAAGCCGTCCCTGTGATCCCCTCTTTTGCACACATCAAAAACGCCTGCGAGAAAACAATCTGTCATTTATGTCGGATATAAAACTTTGAAGGACATTAATCCCCTTGATGATTGTAACCCATAAGCTATCCGAGAGAGCTGAGTGGAGATGTTGACCCACAGGAAACTGGAGGAATGGAACAATTTGATGAAATGAAATGTCAAGTTTCTCAATTTGGCTAAACGTGTTCTTTGTCTCCTGACTATAATAAGATTGGAATTACTGAATGGCCAAAGTGATAACATTTAGATAAACCATCAAGAGCCTTTTACTGGTCTGGAGGACACTTTAATCAGATGTTAAATAATACTGGCACAATTGACTTGTGTCATTTCATCACATCTATTCGATTTTATTGCTCTTATTTGGTGCAGGTTCCCTTTGATTGAACTGCTGCTGTATGAGGTTAACAACAATGTGAAAACAACAAGGAAAGTTTGACAATTTTTTTCAATGTCTCATCTGTGTTAAATAAAAGTCTACAGCCACTAATTCCACTTCTAAACGATGGTGCGAAGGATGATGATGATGGATCAAAAGGAACTTGAAAGTGGTGCTGTGAAGGATAAAGACGGAAAGTAAAAGAACAGGAATAAACACATCTTATCCGTGATTGAAGTAGGGCAATGGTTGTGGATCAAAACAGATGACAGTGAAAGTAACAAGAAGTGATCAATCGTGCCTCTTTTAATGTCAAATAAGGCAGGAAGTGAGGATCGAGAATACTGATAAAACTAATGTGTCACGTTTTGCAATGGATGCCCAAAACCGAGTATTTGTAAGGCACCTTTGTCAGTCAATGCAGGAAAGCTTTAGGGAAGTTGTAGGTGAGTGTGGGAAGAAAGGTTTCATGATTTCATGAGTAAAAATAGAAAGTGAAAAACTGTTGCTAACTGTTGAAGCTACCAGAAAGGACTTTTCTTGTCTTCATTACTAGAGATGGGCAGTATTATGATATATTTAAAATATGGATTTAAGATAAGATGTAAGATACGTGTGGATACTTTTCTTTTGTATTTCTGAATACTCTAATAGCAGTACTTTCTAGATCATCGGGTTTCTATAGAACAGAGAATAGGTACTGCAGATTTTGTAGTCTTGGGATACATCGTGATGGTTTCGTTATCAAGACGAGTCACTAACTCATGTGTCACATGGTCCGTCCTGATTGACGGACAAACACCCTGCGGATCTGCACTGTTCAGAAACAACTTGGGTAAGAGAACTATGCAACACTGCAAGTAGTATTTCAAACACCTAATAATAGGCCAACACCAACTGAGCAGTGTCCTTATGATGGGGAAAACAAAGAGAACACTTAAAACAGGTGTGCCTGGCTGGCACTGTGTCGCATGTTTGGCTGTACAGTTTGGCTTAGTCAAATTTATCTTGTCTCTCAGTAAAACGTCTCCTGGTCTGCACACCTGTGACCACATAACAGTTGATTAAATATTAAAGATATCTTATAAGAATATATAACCGTACACCTGTGACTTCATAACAGTTCGTTTAAATATAAATATGCAAACCCAAAATCAAAAAAATCAAAAATCAAAAATTATAGTGAACATTTGGGTTACTTCCTTTTTAATACAATGGTGTGTTACTGCTGTTTATACTGGCACTACGCCACGGACGCTTCAGCTCCGTTTAACGTCATGCAAACAGCCTCTCGTGGCTTATCGCCTAATTCTAAAATTGATAGCTCCGGTCCGGAGGTCTGATTGGTCGATACCTGTTTGAACCCGTTATCGAATAACGGATAAACGCACACCTGTGACTACATACGCCAAACTGTTCATTTGGGTGTTATGGTACCAATCGAAAATCACCATTCATACCGGTAATAACGTGCCGCTTAGCAACCCCATTGATTAGCTACTGTTACAGAGCTGCATTGTTGGTCAGAAGATAAATGTTGTTATTCGATTTGATTATAATTGATTAGAAACTAAATATTTATTGAACATTTGGATTTATAACAGCCACTAGATGCTCTGATTTACAATGATTTGTCAACAGCTAAACGGGATTTTTTCCACTGAGAGTCATGCCTGGCAGTGTCTCTGAGCTATGGCCTCTCCTGGAGTATTGTTTAATCTTAGAAGCTTAAAAAAAGTGTTAAAATGTAAGGAGAATGCTACATGCTACAAGGAGAGTGCTACATTTCTTCAATGTATCATTTTGAAAGCACAAATTCCATATATTTTAATTAAATACATTTCTTCACACCAGTATTTTGCAATTTATTTTGATACAACTGTGCTCATCATCTAGTTTTTCTATAGGTGCACAGAGCAAAGGTAAAGTATGTGGACAAGATGGGATGCTCTGTTGCAGATTAGAAATGGAAACAGTGTTTGCATTGTGAAAAAGCGCAAAGCAGCACATCAGTGGAGTATGAGTGAAGGACCGAGGAGGGAAGTTTATAAAGGATACAGTGCAGAAGCAAGGGCCTCATGATGAAGCAATGAAGAAGGGTGAGAGTGACTCACAGACTTTCCCCTCCATCATTCCTGCAATGTTCTCCATGTCCACAAGGGAGAGTTGTTAGTCAGCGGATGAAACATTGGCTCATGGGCTCACTTTTTCTTTTCTTTTTTTTAAATTTTTTTTTAGAACATACAGTAACTAAAATTAATTTTACCACTTGCCTATTAGGTGATCAACTTGTTGCAAATAATGTTTACCTTAATATCTGAGTTAGCAATCAGTGAATTCTGAATATCCTCACACTGAGAGGAGGCATTTGGGACACAAGCACACACACACACACACACACACACACACATAACACACACAGATAGACAGACAGACAAAATCACAGAAATAAAATGTAGCCATGTAATTCACTGAGTTAAACCTTCATAAACATAAACGTTCATAAACATACTGTCATGTATACTGTGCCTGAAAAAATGATGGGCCTGCATGCTTTTAGACTCTTAGTCTGGGTGTAAGGGTCTTCGTCAGCCACCGCTTAGTTTAGTTTTAGCGTAGTTTTTTGTGATCTTAGGGGATTTTTTTGTGTGTGAATAATCTCTTGCAAGACTGAGAAGACTGAGTAAGTGTACAACGCTTTTACATGCTAATATTTTGGTTGACCTGCATCTCATGTTGATTCTTATCTTTTTAAACCCAAATAATATTAACTGAAGAAACACACACACAACACACACTGACAGGAGATAGGAGAAAGTCAAGTGCCATATAAATAAAAGGTCTTGCTGGAGGCACTTACTCTGCAATCTCCTGGAAATTGTGTCTTAGCTCAGCTAGTCCACTCAAGTCACATTGGAGAATGGGCTCCAAATCAAAGCCAGAATGGCCAAGCCCTGCAGTCATTAGAAAGATAGGGGAGTGAGGAACACATAATTATGATCCATTAGCTTTCTCTCCTTGCATATTGTCAAGATCTACCTCTTATGGTAAGATAAATCAGCTTGCTAGCATGACTGAAACTGAGAACATATGCACACAGTCCTCATTTCCCCCTTCTCAGGCCCTTTTTTTGATTCACATTGAGGATTCACAATTGCATGTGAGTCAACACTATTATGGTACATTTGAAGTAACATTCTTAGACCCAATGTGGTGTCTGTCTGCCGTGATGATCATAACCACTCACATGCTATCAAGGAATAGTGAGCTTCCTTGTGCAATGAGCCCTGTGTACGTGACGATTATCATTACAATGACAATGACGGCATTCATCTTTTTTCAGCGGGGGTTTATTGGCCGTGCTCATCAATACTCCACAAGGTTGCAAGCAAAAGTGATCCTAGCTCGGCTGCTTCCAGTGTGCCATAGCAGTCTCTCTCTTGTGCTCTCTCACTCCGCCTGCTTTGCTCTCTCTGGTTCTAATTTAGCCGTCCTAATCATAAAAGCATCACCAAGCTGCTGTTGCAGGGTAAACCAAGAGGTGAAACGTGCCCCTAAAAATTCCATTTTCACTCAAGTGGACCAACACAACAAGGAACATGCAGTAGACAAAGACAGGCTTCTCAGCTGCCAGATCAAATGGCAGAGAGGTTGATTATTAGAGACAGACAACAAACAACCCTCCTGATGTGTGTTTGTAGTTGTGGTTGTCAGAATAGACGCTAGTAAGCACGCAAGGCACACTTTGACGTGTGTAAATCCACATGGGGTGCACATACATAGCCCAATACTGGCAAACTCACACTTTTATCGGGGGCCTTTTGAACATGTGAAAGTCAGCAGCGGCATATATACACACCAACACAAAAACACACACTCTGACACAGACAGACATAGACACAGACACACATACACTTTCTTTCCTCCTACAAACAAGTTGTTGCAAAGTCCCTGATTCTGTTTTAGATAAGTGTAAGAATGAGCAGACACCATAGGTTTCTAGCTCATACCTGTTTGAGTGGGGGTGCCCAACAGTACTGTCTATCCATATTCTCTCCCATTACATTCCCCATCTAAGCCGGCAGGCCCTCTGACCGCCTATAATTTGAGTCATCAGTCTCTATTTCTATGCAGCAGATGTTTCCCCATGTCAGCAGGGCCTCTGACAAAGCAAGATGGAGAACCCTCCTCTTTTAAAGAGTCGCACATGAGTCTCCCTTCTCTCCTTTCCTTCCCTTTGCCCACACCAACCTTTGGGATCCCATGCGACCCCATCTTGTGTACAATCGTAATGGTGGGAAAACATACTTTAATCGATGTCTGTGTTCATGTTTAGAGCCCAAGTGAGAAAGAACAATGGAGTGATACGCAGGAACAAAAGGCTATTATTATTGTTATATTTTTGCGGCTGGCTTGATGACTAATTTATCCTGAAACGTAGATGGGGATCCGGGAAACCCTTTGAAAACACGGTAAATGACACTAATGGAAGGTGATAAATAGTCAACTGGGGTGAATGACTGCTATGATATTGGTATCATCACTGATGCTATCAGTGCTCTGTTATTGAAATGGCCAATACACAATTACATTTCTTTAAGTTTTATCATGTTATGTGAAGTTGAAGTGCAAAATAGCGCAGAAATCCTGACCATTTTATGATGGCAATTTTATTTAGAGAGACAATGTTTTACAATAGAATTTGAATTGAAATGTGCTGTTTTGTTCATAGGTAATTAAATTAGACTTGAAGTGGCCTCCATAATAAGTATAAAATCATTATGTGAAAGAATTAACGGTTGGCCTATTAGACTTACTTACTCTAGATTAAAAACTTTTTTAAAAAAAAAAAAAAGAAATATCATATTCTAATATTTTACAGTGAGCTGGACATGATACTTTGCAAATATTTTTAAATCAGTGGAAAGAAAGAAAGAAAGAAAGAAAGAAAGAAAGAAAGAAAGATAAATGAAAAGAGAGAAAGATAGATAGCTCCCAATGTCAGTGTCAAAAGCAAAGGGGGAATTGCTTTGAACAAGGCAGAGATGAAGCGCCAGGCTGCCCTGGTCTCTTCAGATCATCGGGGGAAATATTTGATGGTAAGACTCTTCCTTCATTTACTGTCTATTGTCAAAATGTAACTGTTTTGTCTTCATATTAAACAATTGTGTTGAATATCTTAAATAAAATCGCCAATTTTGTTATTGTTGAAATTAAAAACAAAACAAATTCAAATAATGTTCATCCAGGCACGTCCAGTGCATTTACACACACATATTGAAATAAAGATTAAAGCTGACATTTTGATACAGAAACATTGTTTATTTATTCGATCATACAAATAATGTAGGAGGATAATTACCTACAGGGAGAGAGAACGAGCGATATCCAAAAGAGAAGATGGAGAAGATGGAGGCTCTTTGAATACATTTAAAACGTTGGACCAACAAAAACAGATATGTTTGAAAAACAACATTTACTCAAATTGCTGATTTATTTTGGATAGATTTTTTTGTGGGAAGACGTAAACTATTGTAGATTGTGGGACTGGGGCGTCAAAATCCAAACCAGGACCTGGACCCCCAAAGTCCCGGACCCGTCTGAGACGTCTGACAAGCGCTATAATTAAGGTCGACAGGTTTTCAAACTACCCGCAAGAGCTAAGCATCACAACTTGAAGAAACTATTTGAAAGAAAAACCATCTCCTCAAATGGTCCCATGTAATATTTCCTCCCCTCGCCGGCAAATGAGTCCGGGTGGGAGAAAATTGCAGGGGTCATTAGACCTATAGGAGAGGGAAAACGTCTCTCGAGTTTTCTTTGCAAACGGCAAAGCAGGAGGATGTTATTGTATCAATTTTACTTGATAGGCCTAATTATTTTTCCTCAAACGGATTTCATGATAAAAGACTTTTGATTCTTAACATCAAGGCTGATGAAGACAAAAATTTATTTTGGTTTTGACAAGAAGGCAATCCAGAAAATCGCAAGATAATACCTTACATTTTATGATAGACTTGTGCCACTATAAATTCGAATGAACAAACTTTCTTTGTATGGGATATGTGGGGTCGATTTATTTTTTAACAGCTTTCCATACAGTTATCCATTGACCTTTGATGGAAAATGAAGAAATCACACATCGGCGTGACAAAAAGAAACTCACAAAGTAGCACAGTCTGTGGTCATAAATCACTTTGTTTTTAATAGGCAGTGGAGACCAAAGTGAAGTGGCTTTGAAAATATTTCCAACCACTGCATGGCGCTAGGGAACTACTAGAAGCATGAAGACATTCATCCCTATAGAGTAACAGATTGTGCACACCGACGAAGAGATAGATATTATTAATAACAATAATAATCATAATAGTAACGGTAATAATAATAGCAATTATAAATTAATTTTGACCAGGTAGCCTAAAAATATTAATAGCACAATTTGGTGAAAATGTTTAACTGGATTTTTATTGAATTGTTTTACAAATGTCTATAATTTAGAAATATGTCCTTGCCTTCTGAGGGGTTTAAATGTTATGGGAAAAGAACACAACTTTATTGTCAACAACGGAGGTCCATCACACAACACAACAATTTTGTCAAACAGACAAAACGAAATTTACGTTATGTTGTAGCCTAGAAATAATTTTCGTGTCTGCTTGTGTGTCCGCTTCAGTCCGACATTAATTTGGGATATCAACACACACCATTCTTCAAATATCATCAAATATCAAAATGTTTAAAAAAAAAAAAAAATGTAACCTTCACGTTAAAACCCGCGTGTTTACACCAGAATTAAATGTAAATTCAGGTTGTGAGTGTCAAAACATCATACTCTGTTGGACTCAGGCCTGCAGTCTTTCTCTCAGTATCTGATGCTGAACACGATGGTGGACGAGACACTGTGTACTTTCTGCCTACCTGGCTTTGCTGCAGCACAACCCCAAGACCACAGCAGTCCCATGCAGCAGCATCAAAGAGCTGCTGCCATAACTTAGGGTGAAATATAGGAGCAGCAGTATCCCCGCAGCTTCACGTCCCTGGCTTTGTATTATGAATACAACCGTAACTGTGTTTTTCCCCCTCAAATTGCAATATTGCTAGGTATCTCCCGCCTTCCCAATCTCACCGCTCTTACTCGCTCATTCAGAAAGCTCAAAGAGTAACAGTCATAGAAACAGCTGCACCTTTCATCATCTGAAAGCCTCTCGTCCATTTGACATTGCCACTGTGTAGACAGTATGTGTACCATTATCGAGTTTGGCTATGCCATTTCAAAATGATAGTGGGGCAATCACCAAACGACAATAATGTAATCAGTTCAGAGCTATTTGTTTCAGGGAATTAAAGTGTATTGCTTGAAGTTGTATGAGGTTTAATATCTTTCTCACAAAATCTCAAAATTAAATTAAATTCTGTGTCCAAATTCAGCCGCGATCACCACCATCAACAAGAATAACAACAATAATAAAAACAGCTCCAGAAAAAAACTGCAGCATCACACATAGCCTACAGTAC
>CABFOQ010036147.1:40727-54954 GCA_900660455.1 Gephyroberyx darwinii
TTAAAAGACAGAGGCTGTGAAACGTGTGAGAAGGTTACCAAGTTCCAAAATGATAAACCAAGTCCACCTTATTTTATGAGCCATTACACTGGCGATGCACAATTACAACCAAATCCAGACAAGAATGTGACTAATAATCAGCCCAAAGACATCTATGATAGATTTGAAAAAATAAAATATATATAATTACCAGATTAGAATGTCCAAATGTTTGGTATATGCAGTGCCCCCTATTGGTCAGGTTTAAAAAGCTTTGCCAGACATGACCTGTGCTTAACATGGGCACAAAGTCTAATGATGATTGGTAAACCCTTTTTTTAACGGCAATTTATGATAGGCAATGCACTTTATGAACTTCAGTGGTTAATGGCAGCCATATTGTTTATTCAACCCAATCCAATTAAGGCCCAATGCTGCCATGTACCAAATTTGGTGAAGAAAGGTAAAGGTAAAATAAATAAATAAGTCACCTTTGGGGAAAAAGTTGTTTCTCCAAAAATGCAGAATTGTGGCAGAAGATCCACCAAAATCCATCCAAAATTTGTAGAGCAACGTCACCGGTATATGTGCACCATGTTTCAGAATAGTGGGACTTATGCAACTTCCATTCGGAAATCTTAGCCTTCAACAGACAGCAACAGATCATTTTACAATATGAATGGGCTGGAGGAAGGGTGCCACTGGTATAGGCTGCATCATCATGACCAACAACAAAAAATGTTTTATTAGTGTATGCAATCTTATGCCAAAATTGTGCGTATCATTTTACAGCCCTGCCCCGAGCTTCCAACAATCTATGAGAACACACAGTTTTCCTCACGTGTGACAACCATGATGGATGAGCTTTGGCTAGAAAGCAGCAGTTTGGCTGAAGAAAGTATTCTCATGATCAGTCAACACAAATGGGTATAAGAAAACTGATGTATTCCGCTTCACAAATCCTAAGTTCATGCTTTAAATTGCTTTGTGCCAGGAGTTGTTTGTTTGTGTCTATCTCTGCCTAAATACAGTGAAGGTGATCAAGAAGGCTAACTCTGGATCTTCTTCCACAGAGTTTTGTCTATTTCCCTTTCAGCTGCAGAAACACTCGCAGAGGTCTTGTTCTTGGGAGGCAGTTTTTTGGAAAAGACACTGAAACCACCCTATTTATTACAGCCAATAGGGACGCGTTTGCTAGAATGGAAGATCTCATGAGCACACATGTACATGCAGCAACATGAACTACAACAAGAAGAAAATAAATTGACTGCCAGTTAACATTTGATACAACAATGGATCATGATTGACATTGAGTATATACAGTCGCTACTTACCAAGACCATTTTACAATTCTGAAATTTTGAGCCATTATTTTAGCCAATAAGCAGTGTCGCGCATTGTCACACTGAGAAAGTGTAAAACAGGAAGGCAATACCTCGTTTTTGTCCAATCTCAGAATTGTAAGAATATTGTGAACCGTGTAACAAATTCTCTACTCTAAACACGCTCTGCTAAAGATAGATGAATCGTTTTCTAAAACATCACACGCAACATTCAGAAGAAACCTCACATTTCATTAAGATTCAGATAAACGTATGATTTTTTGGCAAATAATCAAGTGCAGGTCAAGTGAGAGCAAGTGTGCGATAAGGCAGGCTAAGCAATGGTGTGTAAATGGAAGGACAACTAAGGTGCCGACTGTTTGGCTTGTCAGAGAAGTAAGGCAGCTGTGTTCGCTGATGAACCAGGAGCTGAACCTGTGAGAGGCAACACAGGAACATATACTGTATATACACACACATATACACACATGCCTCCAGCCACAGACAAACACACTGAAATACACGCATGTTCGCAAGCATACACACACACTTACAATTCATATCCATAGAAATATTACAAACACAATGCAAGAGCATGCATACAAACACACATGCACTTGAATACATGTGCACAATACAAACGCACAAAGGACATCAAGAGATAATATTTCAAAGATTGGCAAGACTCTCTAACGTCTGTCAAACTCTCAATTTGTCTCCCCTTATCTGACTCCCGAATCTAACACTGCACCCTAATGCCTCCCCAAAGAACTTCATTTTGCTTTCACAGTTGCCGGGATCATGTCTAGTGACAAGACCCCGTACACCCCCTCAGAGAACAGCCTAGTTTGGGACTGTCTGTCAGCCACAAAAAGCACTCCTTGTTCTGTCCGCTTTGCTCATATCATCACCCAAGTCTCCAACTCCCCCAGAACTTCCACTCCCAAAAAGCCTCTCCAAATCTGATTATTTTTCTGTTTCATCAGGTTGAGAGATCTGGCCGAGGGCGTATTGGCATTTGACTTCTGATTTATCCTCCCTCCCTCTCCACTCTATGAGCAGAGCTTCCAGCTGCCAGCAATTGCACAATGTAGTATCCGTTTCATTAAATCCTATGCAAAGTATATTAGAGTTTTTCCATCACGCCAATTTGTTTGGGCGCCACCAATAAATTTCACCACTCCTTGGTATTGTTGTCATTCTAACCAAAGGTGATTTATCGAGATTGCTTGCGGGGGGCGAACCTCTCCCATACCCCTCTTCCCCTTCTCCCAAGGCTTGACATAATGGAGAAAAGCTTGTCACCGAACAAGCAGAACAATGCACATCCATCACAGATGTCATGGTTTGGGTGCCATGCAGGTGATTCATGCCCTCTATAGCTTACATGTTTTCTAGTGTTGTGTCTTCCCTCACTGTGACCTAAAGGGGTACGGTGACCCCAATTAGGATATACTCTCTCTCTTTCTCTCTCTCTCTCTCTCTCTCATTCACTTTTTCGTCCTGTCACCACCCCCCAGCTTCCACCCTCCTCTGCCTGTGGTAATGAAAGCCATCATGAGAAGGTATTCCACAGCCCCTGCCACGCTGACACTACGGCCACCCTGCCAATATGCAAGCCAAGTGCAGCACCTCCACAACACTCCCATTAGCTGCCAGGAGAAGTGGATGAGTTCTTGGAAGATAAGAAATAGATAGAATGTGACAGGCAAATGGAAACTCTTAGACACACTTAAAGAGATGGAGCATGGTATGAAGAAAAAAGGAAGAAGGAAATAGAAGTAAAACACCCCTCCAACAAAAAAGAACCCCCCCCCCCTTCCCCTTCCATCTCCACCTTCAATGTGGGCTTCAGAGAAATGTTTTTCTTCTGTCAATGTCATCCCTTTCCCCTTTGTCATCCCTGGTGGGCTTTATTGCATCCTTTCTTGGCATTGTAAGGTCTTCTTCACTACTGGAAATTGTGGGTAGGGAAATGGAGAAGTGGTCCCGCCTTTCACCATCAGCTCTATAATGTATGTGTGTGTGCATCTGTGCTTGTTCGTATCCACCTAATGTTTTTGCCTATAGAGAAACAGATCCAGCGCCCTCTTTGTTGCTTCACACTTCAATACACACTTCCTCCGATCTGCTTTCCCAACAACACAACAGGCATTTATGCGCCACGTAATCTTCTTCCCTCATCCTTTACAAAAACACTCTGTCCCTCACTCCATCTCCCATCAGCAGCCCCGCAGATCAAAGACACAGCCAAGTTAGAAGGGAATTTATAACAAGCACCTGCCACCACTGTGCCTCAAGTGTGTGTATGTATCTTGTATTTGTATCTTGGTTTTTGTATGTGCAGGCTTTTATTTCAATCAGATTTACTTAAGCTCTGTGTATGCCAGTCCCTTCCTTAGAAGTACAAAGAGAAGTTACAGCTGAAAGTGCGAGGCATAGTTAACCAACAGTCACTCCAAGCACCTCTGTTTTAGTGGGACAGAACAATGCCACTGCACTTTCTACCTTTCTGGTGTGTGTGTGTGTGTTTTCCAGAAAAATGTAGATCATGATCAGCGTCAGCTACATGATGAAATTCCCACAGTACAAATTTTCCCCGTGTGCTACGTTAGCATTGTACCATGTCATTGTACCAGAAGCCCAAGCCACGGCGCACACACCATCATGGATGAATTGCTTGATTTCAGTTTATACTTAAACACCGGTCCACCTTGTGTATATACAAGCAGACGTTGTAATTATGATGCTAGGGTTTTTATATAGCCAGGAGTGGGTGAAAGCCAGTCCATCAAAGGCATATTCCACCAAAATTGGACAATAAAACTGCCAGTGCTTATTACAGTATCTTTCACCGTAACACAGCCTGGCAGCCCATGCAATCAAAACTATAAACAAATAAACCATGGATGTGTGAGTGTGTGTGTGTGTCATAGTAGACGTATGGTGCTTTGTCATGGTAGAGGTCCTATGAACTTGGCCTGCATTACCATGTAAATGCTGCTGCTCGCTTCTCGGGTTGCCAGGGCAGCCAATCGAAGCCAATTCATGGCTCCCTAAAATTTTTACAGAACGGCCATTGTGCGATCACAAAGCATGCGTGCAATTGAATTTCCTCCCTGGTCGCGTCCACATTTAGAGATAAATTGTCTGCACTTCTCATGGTCAAGGGTTCTATTTGGAGGCTCCACTCCAGTGCTTGGACTCTTCCTTGGCCTTTAACGTTGGCTGTTTTTGCTTTTTGTGACGATGTCATCACACCATGTCCAAGTCCAACCATCTGAGCCCAGTGGAGGAGAGTTTGAGTGACAATGAAATTATGGGAATGCAATTTTTAACAAGGGCTTACTAATTTTGAAACAACAGAGATGTACTTTAGTGTTTGCTTAAAATACTCTTTATAATAATAATAATAATAATAATAATAATAATAATAATAATAATAAACTTTATTTGTATAGTGCTTTTTTAGACCCAAAGTTCACAGACAGGATTAAACAATAAGACCATGAACCTCAAAAGACAATCAACCTTGTGAGACACTCAGACAACGGATCGATTTGGAAAGTAATACAGACAGGATTAAACTATAAAACATGGAAAGATTAAAGAATTAAAAAAAGGATTAAAAGAGCAGCAGCAGAGAGAGCAGTAAAAAGGGCACAGAAGGAGCCAATAGACTATTAAAAGCCAGTTTAAATAAGTATGTCTGTACGTCAGTATGATGGTTGAAGTAGACATTCTCAAATTTCATTTGAATTGAATCATGAAAGCCTGATTTGGTAGACTGCACTGCATCGATGTATCATTGGCACTGTCGGTCCTTCTGTCAAGCCATTAAATGTAATTTTGTGTAGAAATGTGTAGTTTTGTACCTGATAGTTTACTACATGTAATATAGTTGTTATTACTACTCCTACTACTGTTAGTAGAATGTCTGTGTACTTCTTCTAGTTCTATTAGTCCTAGGAGTACTACCAGAGAAACATATAGTACTACTTAACATAGTACTACTATTACTGCTACTGTTAATAATAGTAGTGACTGCTATTGCATTGAAGCATTATAAAGAGGTATATGTTAACTTCTGCTTTTATCACTACTAGTAGTACTAGTGGAGTACTAGTAGTGCTAGTACTAGTAGTACGAGTGGAGTACTAGCACTTCCACTACTACTGCTTGCATTACTCATTTATTAGTGGCACGACTACACGTCTCTCCCTCTTCCTCCTCCCACCACCCCTAAGTAGTGGCAGGGGAAGTAGCAGATGAGAGGATGAGAGTGAAGAAGAGCAGAGGAAGGTTGAGCATAAAGGGGATGAAGTGCATTTTTCTTTCTTTCTTTCCCTCTCTCCCCGTCTTCCTGGTGCGGGCCCTGGGGAGCTAATGAGGGCCTGAGCTTTAGGGAGGTAAGATAAACATTATTTCTGGCATATTGCGGCCGCCATCAGCTTATTTATGGCCTGGCTTTTAATATTCTGGGAGCTAATAATGCTTCAAAAAGAAAGAAAAAATAGTAAAGCCTGAGCACAGCCATCCGTGGCTTTCCTACCCTCAGCACGGAGGCCACTCCACAGGAACATCAAACGCTTGCTCTCCCGTGCCTGGCTCACGTTAATTGTACACCTATTGTTCCCACATAGGGCCCTGAGAAGCAAAAGAAGGGGAAATGGACAGAGAAAAGAGAGAGAGAGAGAGAGAGAGAGAGAGAGAGAGGAGGGAATATAGAATAGGCAGAGTAATGAGACTCCTCCTGCAGCTGAATAAATACGTTCTAAAACAATATCAGATTGACAACTGTTCTGATGCCGCCCCCTGGGCTCTGCAGGGCCAGGATCCTCATTACTCACCTTAATGACAAATAAGGCCTTATTAGAATCAGCCTGGTTCACATACACCTCATGCATGAGTGGCGTCGCTGACCCTGCCCTACTCTCTGTCATTAGACCAGACCACGAGCGTATTTACGTGCCGAGAAGCCGTGTGATCTGAAAATGTGGATGAATTCTGAACACGATATAAAATGAACCCGCACTCTTTTCGTACACTGGAGAGTGGGAAAATATGTTGTGTTTGACATGAAGTCCAGCCATTTAATCTTGCATGAAATGTTCCATTCATGTGCAGAGATGCCATGATGTGACATACTTGACTGTGTAGGGCTTTTTCATGAGTGTTTTTGAATACTTTGCTCAGCCTTGAAGCCAGATTGCTTCAATAAGTGTCCAAATTGACGACAGGATCTTGCAGAATATTTTTTGCACCGATGTGATCTCTCACAGGAAAATTTCCTTTACGATAAGCACAATAAAATTATGTTGGTGTTTCCATGGAGATAAAATACTTCAGCGCTGCGACCTGACACATGTCATTTACAGTTAAACAGCTGTATACTACGTGCTCTCAAGCTGCAGAGGAGAATTTACACGCTCAGTTAATGCAAAACCGCATTTCAAGCTTATATTTCATGTTGTAATGGAGACTTCAGTGAGAGCTGATTGCAGCTTGCAGGGGATCCTTGCAGGCGTTAATGATCCTTGACAATTCAAAGACAGTGGTCACATTAACACTGCACCTTTGTACCGCTCCACGCATTCACATATATATTTTAAGCATTCGGCTGATGCTCTTATCCAGACTGACATCCAGAGTGCAACAGTCGAATAAGCTCACCAGTAGAATAACAGGGAGAGAATAAGAGCGAGGGTCAGAGCCATAGTGCCCTGACAATTGATTTGACATATGACAAGTGCTAGGTAAAAAATAAGAGGTTAGGAGAAAAGATAGAAAGGCTTTTTCACCCCGATACAGGAGCATATAAAAGCACGTGGAGGAAGCAGATGTGCGTGAGAGAGATGTGATACAGGGGGGGTTAGCTAAAGAGGAAGAACAGCGTGCCAAAAAACTAAGCCTGTAAATAAACAGCTGCTTTTCTGCCTTTCTGCCATGCAGGCGAAGAGCGAACAAACTAAAAGCCAGTCAGCAGCAGGACCAAGGTGACTGGAAGTTCAAAGGGCAGAGTTCAGAACAGACTCTCTCTGAAAGCCAACCGACCCCCCGTGCCTCACGCGCTTGCTAGCTGTCCATATTTACGAGGTGTTATTTTTATGCGAGCGCCAGGCAACAACAGGTTTAAGAGGGGCCAGTGTAACCTTCCTGGGGCCAGGGCTGACCTGCACCCAGGCTACAATAGTTTCTCTGAGCCACAATTAGGACCAGGGCTACACCGAATCACCCCCAAGATCACGCCCCAGTGGACCCCTATTCAGGGCCCTGCTCTCCCCCATCTCTCCGCCCTTCTCCCCCGAGCAGGTGAAGACCGGGCTTTACTAACATGGAACCAAATGGCAGCACATAGCTCCTGGTATCACCAACATACTGTAAGAGGAAAAATTTGAAAAGGTTCATGACTTATGGGAATGTGTCTTTTGAGTGGTGATTTGTAGCTGAGGTGAAAAATGGCTACAGAAGTAAGTGAGTCTACCTTTACTCTCTAGTCATTTTCTCTCACTATCTTTACCCCTACCAAATGTTAGTGTCTCCCCGATGCCTGTGCGTTCATTCCTCCCTCCTAGCCATCTCTCTCTTTCTTTCTCTTACTGTCTCTCTCTCTCTCTCTCTATTTCTCTCTCCCCAGCTTGGTGAGCCGTGACAGTTGCTGCGATGCCCGGCGACAGAGTGAATATGCAGCAGGGGCTCACTGGGTCTGGCCACACAGACTTGTCACCACTGTTTAGCATCAACCCCCCAAACTAGCAATTAACTCCTGAGCCCACCCCCACCTGCCTGCAGGCACAGTGACCTGCCCCCCTCCACTCCGCTCTACTCCGCACTAACCCCCACTGCCCGTTGCACCTCCCTCTCAACCCTCTCTAACCATGCCCCACGAGATGCCCCATGACTCCATGACATACACATCCTCAGAGATATTCTTCCCCCGCCGTGTGTGTGTGTCAGACCCCTGAACTTTGGAACAGAGGATAAAGTCAATTTGTCTGTTCTTGTTTCTGGCAGAGCCCAGTGTGGCATTGGGAACTTATCAGCTGGGGTAACAGAGAAAGATTTGTATGTGCTGTGGGACTGAGACAGGGTCTAGCACAGAGGAGCTACATGAGTGGGTTAGGGCAGTCCAGGCCTAGATAGGTTAAATGTCAGCGCTCATATGTTGTTCCTGCTAACTGGCACAAAATGTGTTTCCCTTTTTATGTTACACTATATTATCATTTTAGTTGTTGAAATATGGGCACAATGTTATTGCATGAAGTAAAATTACAGTTTCAATTCATAAATTTTAATTCATGAATTAAAAACAGTTTTACACATTTCTCTAAATTTCTGTTTAATTCAGGAAAATAATAATTTCAATTTATTTGGAAAATTCTTGTTGACACCAATTAACCTCCCTTTTTGAACACAACAAGAATATAACATGTACATATTATGTTTTATACGTTATATCATGTGTGACAAGCAAAGATCTGGTTGTTTTCATGAATTAACAGCGATGTCATGAGTCCATGTTTTTTCCTTTGTACCTCAAAGGACAATTCCAGTCCAGACTTCATCTGTTGCCCTCTACACAGTCTCTGTGAATTCATCAGCCTTGGACTGCTGGGAGGAATATGTTTGACCCAAAGTATCATGAGCAATCCCCTCATTCTGTAAGTCCACAGGGCCAGGTCCCTTTGCTGGCCCCCGGGGGACTTTCAGCATTAACATGGACACGTCACATAGAGCAAGATGACACACTTCTGTAGCCGCACTACTGGCCACAGCTCATACAGCCCTCCATCCCTCCATCCCCCATCACCCCAGAGGTCATTCCCTTCTCCCTAATGAATCTCTTTCACCTTCAGTGTGGCTGTAATTACTGGATCAGGGGGATTGGAAATGTGTTTTCATTGTTCCATGTTGGAACAGACTCCCCCTTCTCAGTCTTTCTTATATCCTGGTATTTGTTTACCACACATTCAGACTGTTTTTCTGTGTGTGTGTTTCGTGGTGTACATCTGTGTGTGTGCCTTTGTGTGTGAGGAAGGAGTGTTTGCAAATACTTTTGATTTTAAGTGTGTGAATCCACAATTTCCATGTGGAGGAGCAGGGTCCAGGGTGGCACGGTGGATCAGTGGGTAGCACTGTCACCTCACAGTAAGAAGGTTGGGGCTTGATTCCTGCTCTTTTTCGTTTGGAGTTTGCATGTTCTCCCAGTGTTCACCTGGGTTTCTTTCAGGTGCTCTGGTTTCCTCCCACAGTCCAAAGATATGCAAGTCAGGTGTTGTGATGGACTGGCGACCTGTCCAGGGTGTTTCTCTGCCCAATGCATGCTGGGATAGGCTCCAGCTCCCCGTAACCCTGAATAGGAAACTAGCATTGGGGAGTCTGAGGCTCTCATGACATCATCCATTAGCCAGGTTTATCCTCGCCTGTTTACTCTCACTCGCCAGAGAACAAAAACCCAAATGAGGGACAGGGGAACCACTTGAAAGGGTCTGCTCTAAACAGATCAGTATGTTTCCACTGCTATTAAGCATCTTTGCTTGTTAGACCAATACATTGGAGGCAGCAATGTATCATTTTGCCTCGTTAAGGGTTCAGCACTGATTTTGAGACAAGATATAAGCCTTGTTGTTTGCAGATAGATGATGACAAGCCCAAAACAAACCTCTCATTGACTTGAACCGTGTTTGTTGACTGGGACATTATTTGTCAGTACTTTCCCCCTGGATCGTCAGTATCCTGGGCTCAGGGGAAACTATAAAGGAATGGCAAGATTGCAGTGGTTCAGCCCTAATGTACAGTAAGATTTCTATAACCTTTCACAAATGTCCTCTCAATCATCAAGGGGACCACTTGATAATGCCCAATACAATTGATGAGTGTGTACTGTAGGTGTGTGTGTGCACGTGCACATTGCAGGGGTGATTCATAGGAGACCTAAGTTCAACTGGTCACAGTACAGGATGGCGAGATGAGGTTATTTTGGTGCTGTGGCATAAGGGTCTTTCCAATCTGTTACACCATACAGTTTACTGTGACACATTATCAGATTGTTCATACACAGCAATAACCTAATGGAGGTGAAGTCACATGGCTATGAGCTTTTAAATAAGAAGTTTAAATGAAGTGCAAGTACAAGAGCGTGCAATCAATGCTTTTTATTCCTTGCACACTTGCACACAAAGACTTATTTTAGAAAGACCAAGGTCATGGCAGTCTCAGGCCCAGTCTTCTACCATTTACCATCTGTGGGAGTTGAACTTGAGAAAGGTGACAAGGCGTTTTATCAAACATGGACACCTCTTCTGACAGTCCAACAATGGAAGCCAGATTTCTCCTCCCATCTGTGGACATGTGATATCAAGAGCGTGAGCTTTCACTTTACCCACCTCCTCTCATCTCTCCTCTTCCCACAAATTACTTGTCCGTTCTCCCTCAACCACCAAGAAGGTCAAAGGACATCTTCTCATGCTTGTCAGTCACAGCAGTGTCCAATCTAAAAGCTTAGAAGCCCTGAACTGCCAGTGCAGTTGGGGCCAGGTTGGGAGAGAGAAAAAACAACACTCTGTGGCTAAAAAGGGAAACAGGAAGTTAGATACAATAGAGGAGACCTTTGATCCATGATGAGGGGGAAGACTTCCCCTCTGGGTGCAAACTATTAATGTGAAAGTGACTCTGCCCATTGCACATTTGTTACAGCAAATAATGGGCCTAAAATTAGCACACAATGGCAGGCAGACGGGCGACACTTGCACCCAGCCATGCGCAGGAAGGGAGCGGGAGGTAATTGTATAAAAATGAGTGATTTGTTGAGGTAGGGGCTGGTTGGGAGCGCCGGCCGGTCGGCCGCTGAGGGCAAAGGAGGAGAGGGGAGATATTGGGGCTCTTCCAGGATTACCCCTGTTTTGCTGTTGCAGGCAAACCAGTAGTTGGGTTAATCTATTGCTGCTGAGTTTGTGCATCCAGGTGTGTGTAAGTGTAACAAGGGCAGAAGTAACAAACACAAGTGTCACATGGTTTATATTGCATCCTTAGTGTAAGTTTCTCCTAAGTAGACTGGCTTCACCACTGGATTGAATTGCATCTTTTTCAGATAAGACATGCATATCCAGCTCGAGTGGTTAAGTGGTGCTGGTGAGTGAAAGGTTCACGACTCGAGCCGGTCCACGGTCAAGTGCTGAACACCAAGTGCTTGTCAGTAACAAGTGACCTTTGATTTCACGATTACTTGCAACTGTAGAAATGTGTGTGTGCCTGTGCTGGTGCAAGGACATTAGTGTGTGTCTGTGCTCATGTGTGTGCCTGTTTGTGTGGGTATTTTTCATGTAGGTCCATGTGTGTCCACAGAAAATGAATAGAGAGTGGAGGGCCTTAGGTGAAGGCTGGGGGCCATCAATATAAGCAATGTGCCTCTCCTACGACTTCACCAATTGGCTGGATTTCTTAAGCACTAGTGCTAACTGGGGAGATGAAAAATTACCTTTAGCTGAGAACCAGCATGCCTCAATACAGCAATTCTGTGAAAAACTGGGAAGTTGTGTGATTACAGCGCCTTTGCTGTAGTAGATCACACCAGGGTTCATTTTCCAGCTACTGTATGATTGGTTTTGCTTTCCCTTTTTCCTCCCTATGGGAGAAATTCAGGAATTCATTTGAACTTGCATCTCTTGTTGTCTGATACAGACCAAAACAGTGGACTGTCAGGGGATGTGCCTTCCCGTGGTTGTTGAGGTACGCTGATCTCACAGGTTACTCCTTGTTCCAGAACAGCCAGAAGACCCACAGACCTCCAAATCCTCCTCCAAGTGGATTGTGACATAATCTTCTCACCACTAGTACATGATATCAAGCAGCAGCAGCAGAGATCCTGTCTGGTTGAAAGACACGCTCTGGAAGTCCTCAGAACCACTGTTCCTCTAACAAAAACAACAATTACAAAACCCTGATGGAAAGTGAATTTGATGTGCAAAGGTTTTACAAGGCCAAATGGAGAGATAAATGGAGAGAGAGAGAGAGAGAGAGAGAGAGAGAGAGAAAGAGAGAGAGAAAGTGAGAGAGAGAAGGAATGAGAGAAAGTGGTCTGTTGTGCATTAACTTTTTTGGACATCAGGGAATCTTTCCCAGGTGCTGAGGAATTCCAGAGATGATGATGGGAAAGTGTGCAAGTTTGTGTTTATGTGTGAGTGTGTGTTTGCTTATGTTTGTGTGTGCATGTGTGACAATGATTTTATCTCAGTATCTTATAGAGAACAGACAATGTTAAAAGAGAAGTCATCTATGTGTGCACGCACGTACATGTGCATGATAAAAGTACCACTAAAGCCCCCTGTCGCCACTACAGTAAAAGCCATTACCACCACTTGTTCCTCCTTCCAGTTTTAAGAGAGCAGCCAATAGCGGGGATTACAAGATCTAATTTCCAGTGAGCGCTAGTTCCTGAAAATGTCTATATATGGATGCACGCATGTGTGTATGCACACACACACACACAAACACACACACACCATCTGCGCTACCGGCACAAAAATAGGGGAGTCTGCTAGTTGCTTGTTTATGTTGGTCGGTGGAGAGCTGTTAAATGGTGAAGTTGCAGTGCATGAAGCCAAGGAGTTCCAGTGCCATGCAAGTTCCACTCCCCTCCAGCTGAGAAAGGCCCTCAGGCAGACGGGCCCCTACTGAGGACACTTTGTATGACCTCCTATAATGAGAACGGCAAAGCATTTGGTTCAGGGATGTGGAAACAGACAACAGGGTCTGCCGGCAATCATAAAATACCTGTGCCAGCATCAGCAGGCTGTTTTTTTCTACTATCTGGATCAGTATCAGATATTAAAATCCCATTCACAATCACTATTTATTATTATTTCTTTACAAATGTTCTATACCTCTGCCAGGGACGCACACACTCTTCAAAACTAACCCTCTACTGAAATTGATTTGAGAAAAGAAAAGGAGGGTGATAAAAACCTGCATACAACAGAGTTAAAGTCAAAATCCACTTTTTCATATAAATAAATGCTTGTTTTGCTACTCTCTATCACTGATTGATACCATACAATAGTAATTCAACCTATACCCGGTTCATGAAAGCTTTTACAGTTGCTGTTCTTAACACTTGTGCCTATGGAAAAATCCTCTGCCGCACAGGAACTGATGCGTTTTACGATTACAGAAGCAGCAACAGCGGTTTGTTTGGAATAAATATAGGAAGAACTGGGTAGTTAGTATGAGCAGCAATAGCTGCTACCAGCTACCGTGGCTGAACAGACAAACGAAAGTACCTACAGAAAGTCAAACTTCATCAACAGAAAATCCAAGGAAAAGGAAACAGATTAATCGATCAGAGGAAAGCAAGCGTGCTAAAAAGGAAATCAACTGTCTCTGAGCCAAAATCACAGTGAACATCAGCATTGCCTTTCCAAGATTAAAATCACTCCAAGATGTGAAGGGACGATGAAGAGTGAGGTAGCCAACTTTTTGAAAGACAAAATAAAAGTACCAACATAGGACTACTGCTAACAGTACTGTATTACAGTACTAACTTACTGGTGTTCCTGCATTGTGGCTCTATGTGTAGTAACTGGAACTAGAATTGTCCTTCTTGCTTAACTCACTCAACTCAACATATAAAGATTTTCTGACAGTATGTTTAGTATTTTTCTCGGAAATATAAACCCTAACAATTACTTACACTTATTAAAGACACTAAACTGATCTGAATACTGCCTTTAAGGTAAGGTTTAAAGGGGCAATGTGATGGAAACAGAACATGATACTCAATGCTGCCAGAGAGAGAGAGAGAGAGAGAGAGAGAGAGAGAGAGAGAGAGAGAGATTCTAAAATGACTTTATGTTACAATCTAAGCAACAATACAAACTACAATTCAAATAAACTGTGCCAGGCTATTTCAATCTAAGCAATAATACAAA